>RJWK010007527.1:0-49628 GCA_004363435.1 Platanista minor | reverse complement strand
TTTTAAGATTCCATATATATGTGTTAGCATACGGTATTTGTTTTTCTCTTTCTGACTTATTTTACTCTGTATGACAGACTCTAGGTCCATCCACCTCACTACAAATAACTCAATTTCCTTTCTTTTTATGGCTGATTAATAGTCCATTGTATATATGTGCCACATCTTCTTTATCCATTCATCTGTTGATGGACACTTAGGTTGCTTCCGTGTCCTGGCTATTGTAAATAGTGCTGCAGTGAACATTTTGGTACATGACTCTTTGAATTATGGTTTTCTCAGGGTGTATGCCCAGTAGTGGGATTGCTGGGTCATATGGTAGTTCTATTTTTAGTTTTTTAAGGAACCTCCATACTGTTCTCCATAGTGGCTGTATCAATTTACATTCCCACCAACAGTGCAAGAGGGTTCCCTTTTCTCCACACCCTCTCCAGCATTTATTGTTTGTAGTTTTTTTGATGATGGCTATTCTGACTGGTGTGAGGTGATACCTCACTGTAGTTTTGATTTGCATTTCTCTAATGATTAATGATGTTGAGCATTCTTTCATGTGTTTGTGGGCAATCTGTATATCTCTTCTTTGGAGAATTGTCTACTTAGGGCTTCTGCCCATTTTTGGATTGGGTTTGTTTTTTTAATATTCGGCTGCATGAGCTGTGTATATATTTTGGAGATTAATCTTTTGTCAGTTGATTCGTTTGCAAATATTTCCTCCCATTCTGAGGGTTGTCTTTTGGTCTTGTTTATAGTTTCCTTTGCTGTGCAAAAGCTTTTAAGTTTCATTAGGTCCCATTTGTTTATTTTTGATTTTATTTCCATTACTCTAGGAGGTGGGTCAAAAAAGATCTTGCTGTAATTTATGTCAGAGAGTGTTCTTCCTATGTTTTCCTCCGAGAGTTTTATAGTGTCTGGTCTTATATTTAGATCTTTAATCTATTTTGAGTTTATTTTTGTGTATGGCGTTAGGGAGTGTTCTAATTTCATTCTTATACATGTGGCTGTCCAGTTTTCCCAGCACCACTTATTGAAGAGGCTGTCTTTTCTCCATTGTATATTCTTGCCTGTTTTGTCATAGTGTAGTTGACCATAGATGTGTGGGTTTATCTCTGGGCTTTCTGTCCTGTTCCATTGACGTGTATTTCTGTTTTTGTGCCAGGACCATATTGTCTTGATTACTGTAGCTTTGTAGTATAGTCTGAAGTCTGGGAGTCTGATTCCTCCAGCTCCGTTTTTTTCCCTCAAGACTGCTTTGGCTATTTGGGGTCTTTTGTGTCTCCATACAAATTTTTAAGATTTTTTTTGTTCTAATTTTGTAAAAAATGCCACTGGTAATTTGATAGGGATTGCATTGAATCTGTAGAATGCTTTGGGTTGTATAGTCGTTTTCACAATATTGATTCTTCCAATCCTAGAACATGGTATATCTCTCCATCTGTTTGTGTCATACACCATGATCAAGTGGGATTTATCCCAGGGATGCAAGGATTTTTCAATATATGCAAATTAATCAATGTGATAAACCATATTAACAAATTGAAGAATAAAAACCATATGATCATCTCGAGATGGAGAAAAAGCTTTTGATAAAATTCAACACCTATTTATGATAAAAACTCTCCAGAAAGTGGGCATAGAGGGAACCTACCTCAACATAATAAAGGCCATATATGACAAACCCACAGCAAACATCATTCTCAGTGGTGAAAAACTGAAAGCATCTCCTATAAGATCAGGAACAAGACAAGGATGTCCACTCTCACCACTATTATTCAACATAGTTTTGGAAGTCCTAGCCACGGCCGTCAGAAGAAAAAGAAATAAAAGGAATACAAATCAGAAAAGAAGAAGTAAAGCTGTCACTGTTTGCAGAGGACACGATACTATAGGTAGAGAATCCTAAGATGCCACCAGAAAACTACTAAAGCTAATCAATGAATTTGGTAAAGTTGCAGGATACAAAATTAATGCACAGAAATCTCTTGCATTCCTATATACTAATGAGGAAAAATCTGAAAGAGAAATTAAGGAAACAATACCATTCAGCACTGCAACAAAAAGAATAAAATACCTACCTAAGGAGGAATAAACCTCCCTAAGGAGGTAAAAGCCTGTACTCAGAAAACTATGTAAGACACTTGTCTTTCTTTCTGATTTTTAGTTTTGAGCCATCCCCGTGTTCCCTCCTGTGGGTCCCAGTCTGTTGGTGACTGAACTCACCGGCCGCTGGGCTGCCCAGCTCTGTGTCACCATGAGTCAGAGATGAGTCTAAAGATGGCTTCTGCTTCATCAGGGAGCTTTTCTTCCAGAGCCTGTGTTTTGTGCAAACGTCTTCCTGCATCTACCTGGTCTCTTTCAGTCCCTTTCTCTAGGAAAAAAGCATCACGTATAATAAAGGCTTACTTGAGAAAGTGCCTTTTCTGAACCTGTTGGAGACTAAGCAAGCAGCTGGAAGAATTGGTTATGGGTAAAAGCAACTTGGAACTGTGACAACATATTGATAATGTCTTACTCAGCAGTTCTAGCTTTTTCATATTTGGATAGATTCCTTTGTTTTCCTAGAAACGTCTCTAAAGTAAACATTATGCAATTGCAGCTTTCTTTTATGGTAGCGAACAATGCAGAGACACACAGGAGTAAGCTGCGGTACTTCATGGAGCAGTTCTATGGGATCATCAGAAACGTGGACGCAAGCAGCAAGGACTTGTCCATCGCCGTTCGTGGCTATGGACTCTTTGCAGGGGTATGCCCGTTAATTTACTCATGTCTTTTTAGTTTCACTTGAGTGTTTAAAGGAATGTACTTTATTGTATTTTGAATAGCATCTCACACTTGTGAAAATACTTTTCTTACTTGCTTTGTTGTTAACTTGTTTTCAGTGCCTGCTGAGTGCTAGGATTCTGTATGTGTATTATCTCAAATACTCATAACTCTCCCACAAGCTTTTAGGAATGTGATTCCACTTTACAGGTGAGGAAACTGAGGCCCAGAGAAATTAGGTAACTTGTGAAAGGGCACACAGTGGACAGTTGACAGAACCAAGACATAACTCCGACCTGAAGACGAGAAACACCACGTTTTTCTCACTGCCGTGCTGCCCATTGTTGATGAGGTGCAGTTTGGTGGTGACGCTCGGCATGCTAGCAAGAGCCCCTGTGCCCGAGTGAGGTCTGTTTAGGGACATTGAGCATCGCCGTGGGTGCTCCCCTCCTAGTGGAGTTCGGCGCTTCCCCTCGACAGAGGACGTCACTCCCTGCCTCTGTGCAGATGTGCCTCCCAGGGCTGCTTCCCTGTTGTAGGGCCTGTGTGTCTGTTTCCAGCCCTCCACACCACTCCTTCCCTCACGCGTCCTCCTTGGTTTCCAGGTGACCCTTTCCCCTTACGAATAAACGTTATCCCCACTTGTCTCTGCGGCTCCTTTCAGTGTACTTAGGGCAGAAGCAACAGTGTGCGAGAAGGCTCAGAGGTGACCGGGAGCCTGGGCTTCACAGCTCCAGACCCTGAGGTCTGGCCAGCTTGGACTAGTTCGCTGTGGTGACGTAGTGTAGCCAGAGCGTGGCCAACGGCGAGGAAAGGGGAGGACGTGGCAGGGACCCAGGGGCCAGAGATGCCTGGAGGAGGGACCGGAGCCGAAGTCCAGGGGGCCTCGGAGCGCGCGGCCTGGCCTAGCACGGCACAGCCGGCTGCGTGAGTGACCAAGGGGCCTCCGGCGTCTGGGTCTGTCCCTTCCTCTGGGCGACTGGCCTCTGGGCAGGGCCTGCACCCGGTTGTCTTTGATAATTACCATCTTCCCAGTGCCTAGAACACAGGGTTCAATAGGTGTTTTGTGTATTAATAACTGTTCAGAATGTACTTAAAGATTTTTCAGAAAGCATCTTTAGCACATACACTGTATTTTATATCTATTTCTTCTCCATCAAAAAGCTTGTTAACATTCAGTTTATAACGACATGGCTTAACACGACACCTTAAACACCATTATTTTGAGGTTGGTAAGGTTGACAGAGGCTTGTTTTCCTTCCCTAAAGCCTTGCAAGGTTATAAACGCAGAAGATGTTGGCTTCATGTTCGTGGAGCTTGTTCAGCGCTGCCGGCAGCTGTTCCTCACCGAGACAGACACAGCCGAGGACCATGTCTACCAGATGCCCAGTTTCCTCCAGTCTGTTGCCAGTGTCTTGCTTCACCTTGATATGGTGAGTGAGATGGTTGATTAAATAGAGCACAGTTTTGACTATTTTACCTCAGTTCTTCAGGTAATTTGATGGCGTAGCAGGAGTTAATAAGCATTCAGTACGGGCACATTGTGGTCAAGGCAACTTTTTTTTTCCTAATATCTTTATTTATTTTTATTTATTTTTTGGGTTGCACCGGGTCTTAGTTGTGGCACGTGGGCTCCTTAGTTGTAGCAGGTGGGCTAACTAGTTGTGGCATGCCTGTGGGGTCTAGTTCCCCGACTAGGGATTGAACCTGGGCCTCCTGCATTGGGAGCACGGAGTCTTATCCACTAGAGCACCAGGGAAGTCCCCAAGGTGACTTTTTTAGCTAGTATTTTGTATCGGTACAGTTTTTGTGTTGAAACTTGACCTTTTGTTCCCAAAGTAGGAAAAATTATTTGTTACTTTTTATCTTTCTAAAAGATTAAGATTGCTGCTTGGGGTAGAATTGCACCTTAACTATCATTTAGACAGTTACTCTGATTTTTAGACAGTCACAGCAATAAATTAGCAGATTCGGGAATAATCCTGGTTTTTCATTCATCTGATACGTGTCTAATGGCGTTGTGTTTACTGTAACTGTCTGTATGGTCCCTGTAGTTATTCACTGCCTGCCCTAGCTCTTCATGTGCTCTCCTTTCTGGCAGGTTCCTGAGGTGCACATGCCCGTTCTGGAGCACCTCGTGGTTGTGCAGATAGACAGTTTCCCCCAGTACAGTCCAAAAATGCAGTTGGTGTGTTGCAAAGCCATACTGAAAGTTTTCCTGGCCTTGGCAGAAAAAGGACCAGTTCTCTGGAATTGCATTAGTACTATGGGTGAGTTTGGAATTCACTTGTTTTGAGGACGATGAATGGTTAATACTTAACATGTTGTTTGATATAAAGAACATCTGGTTGCCAGATTCTTTTGTATCTTTTGATGCCTCTTGGAGAACTTCTAGTATTTTGGTGGACCAAAATATCCTTTTTCTACCCAGTTTTGGAATATTTTTCCTCTTTCTTTTGCTTTTGAATCTTAATAGTCTAAAATTTAAAATAAAAGAAAAAAGAAAAAAATTAAAACTAAAGATACTACCAAACTTAGAGAAAAAATTGAGAGGCAAGTTTTGTTCAGAAAGATAATGGCGGTCGTTTTTCTCGAGTGGTTACATTTTTCAGTGTATTTTTCTTTTTGGTTTTCGTTTTCTTTCCACAGTGCATCAAGGTTTAATCAGAATATGTTCTAGACCAGTGATCCTTCAAAAGGTAAATTCTGAATGTATGCCCTGAAAGTTAGTCTTTTGTCATCTTGAAAGCTAAAGATGTTGCTGGAGTTTTTAGTCTGTAAATATACAGAAGTGGCTTTTTTGTCATTAGCCATTAGCTACATTTTGAAAAGTGTAGGTTGTGATACCTAAGTACTTTTTCCGTTGATGGTGATGAGACATCCTTAAACATAACCTTACTGCTATACATACATTTTTACAAAAAGGGATCTTTTTCTCTTGAAGCTGTAGGACAAAATACTTAGGTATATTATGGGAGGCATGTCTTAGTTACTTTAAGTTAACAGGAAATAGGATGAGATGAGAGATCTGTATAAGAAGTTGAGGTAAATTATTCATAACACATACCTTGGATTTTGTTTTGAAACACTTGTTAGTACATCATTGTTTTAGTCCTAGTTAGAAAATTGTGACTTTTTTCCAGTTTTCTTATTATGCTTTCATAATATACTATCTTCCTCAAACAAATTAGAGTCTCCAGCTGGTGGCTCTTTTAGCTTAGAGAATTCTGACATCAGAAAGTGAAAGTGCAGCAGTGCTGCTTGTTCTCTGATCTGTCCTCAGTGTTGGATGTTTGTCTTCCCACCAGGGTGCTGAGCCTGAGTCTGAGGACTATCGTGTGTCAGGGGAAGTTAGAACCGGCAAATGGCGAGTGCCCACGTACAAAGACTATTTGGATCTTTTTAGAAATCTCCTGAGCTGTGACCAGATGATGGTAAAAACGACCATTTTAAAGCCACAGAAGTACCTTAGTTCCTCTTTATTAGTCTTCATAGTTGTACACCTAAGAATTATTTCAGAAGTATATTTTACTAACTTTCAATAGGGATTTTTTTGTTTTTATTTTTAAGTCCTTCAGGTAATGAAAAACTAAAACAGTGTAAGTTAGGATAGTTAAAGTGAGACTTGAAAAAAAATAAAAGGAACAGAATCATAGAACTCATTTAAAATTAATGAATTACCATAGCTGAGTCCTCATTTTAGCTTAAGAAGCAGCATACATAGTGTAATTGGTGCAGGGTTGTTCTTTCAAACAGACCCAGGCTGGTGGGTAAAAAGAACATGGCAGGTAGTGTTATCACCACGGGAGAGCTGTGCTCTTTCATTTGCTAAAGCTGAAGGTAAATCCGGTTGGTGTGGTAGGTACGAAGGAGAGGGCGCGTGGCTGTTTGTCACAGCTGCAGTCACGCCTCCTGCGTTTCTGGCAGGTGTTTCAGCGGCGTCTGCTCTAAGCCAGGTTCTGGCCACCGTTTAACATAGTCTTTGACAAAGCCTTCATAGCTTAGGAAAAGCAGTGTTTGTCAATAGATGGTTCCTATCCTGTGAAAAATCTTAGGAGTTTTTCTTATTGAGGTAAAATAGTATAGCAATGTTAATAATTTTACCTAAAATATGCTTTCTTATATGTGATGTTAGATACATTTTGAGGGTAAGTTTTATAGACTATTTGAGTAAAGGCAGAGTAATTGGTCCATATTTTTGGAATAGTAGAATATTTCAGTTTTAAAGAAATAATAGATTATAATACTTTAAATCCGTTCTGAGAATAGATATATTTATACATAAGTATGAATGCATGTATGTGTGAGTACATTTGTATTTATATGTGCACGTGTATATGTGCTCATGTACATGCATGTGCATTTGTACATAGACACAACACGTGTAGTATACAGATGTGTGTACACACACACACACACACTCACACTCACACATTAATGTGGTAAATACTTTGACAAGGATTAGCCTAAATCTGCTCAGTTACTACCGTTTGTGTTTGTTACATGACTGCGTAAGTCGTATCTGACTGAAATGGTATTGTCCTAATAATTTAGGAAGGTGTCTACATTTTCCAGCTTGAAAACTTTGAGGTAAATGTGCTATAGTTTACACAGGAGTTTCTATAATACCTAAATATACATACACATCTTTATGTATCATAATGCTTATTTAATACTGGTAGTGATACTTTTTTGCACAGTATGTTGAAATTTATTATTTTCTTTATTTAAGGATTCTCTTTTAGCAGATGAAGCATTTCTCTTTGTGAATTCCTCCCTTCCAAGTCTGAATCGTTTGCTGTATGATGAATTTATAAAATCAGTTTTGAAGATTATCGAGAAATTGGATCTTACCCTGGAAAAGCAGAGTGTTGGGGAACAAGAGGTGAGACGATCTAGTCAGTAATAATTTTGCATCCTTTTTGTACTAACTCTCTCTCTGCGTGCTGCAGTATGAGCAAATTGCACAGTTGTAGAGATCGCAGGAAATTGGTTTATCAGCATTTATACGTGTCATTGATACTTTTTTATTTGCATTGCCTAATGTGTAGAAAATATTCTGTACTAGATTGTTCAAACTATTAGATAGTAGTTTATGTGTTTAATAACTTAAAGCAACTCTTTGGAAAAAGTTGTTACGAGGATTGTTACTCTTTCCTCAGCAATAGCAGAGTCAAGTCTTACTTAGTGTAGAGGCGGCCTTTTGCAGTAGGATTGGGAAACCTGGCATTCCTCTGGTTGATACCCGAGGAGACTCCAAGCTCTGTGCTCTGGAGTCAGTAGAAGGTAGGCCAGGGCGGACAGGGAAGACCCCCCCCTGCTCCTGTGTTCTTGCACTGTTTTCCTGGCCAGCTCAAAGATGGGACCTAGCGTGAAGCTGCCGGCTCGGAGCTTCTGTCCGCTCTGAGGAGTCCTCATCACAAGACACTCAGGTGATGAGGCTAGAGTCAGTGGGCGTGGACTCTGTGGAACACACTCAGTTCACTGCTGAGCCCGTGGTTCCTTCAGTCGACTTTGCCTGTTGGCTTCCACGGCCGAGCCCGAGGCCACTCGGTCAGGGGTTCCCGCAGGGGCAGAGGTGGGCCCTAGGCCTCGTCAACCTGGCTACGTTTGTGATGCTTTTACACAGGTTGAAGGGGACACTGCGGGGTGGTCTGTTGCCCTTTAAGGCTTTTTATTTATTCACATCTAAAATAATGTCATAAACAAACATGCCCAGAGGGACTCCCTGAGACTGTCGGCCGCACACCTGCTTTTGGAGCACATGTCCTAGTCTCTGTGTCTTCTGCTCCCTTACACTGTCCACCAGGTCAGCTGTCGCCTCTGAGATTAGTATTTCCCAAATAGGTCTAGACTCCACCCTTGCCCTTGTCATTTTCACCTGAATCTGAAACACAAACTGAATATGTTAATATTTTTATATGACCTAATAGTAGTAACTATTCCTCTGTTTTTCATTTTGAAACCTCCACGTCATTACTGATCCTTTCTATGTTATGAGATTCTGCCTCTCTCTGGTACCACTGCTCCTGTGAGAAGTTATAGTCCCCACCTACCCTGTCTTTCTGTGTGTGCACCTTTTTTCCCCCGTCGGTGTCCCCAGTGGCTTCCCGTGCCACGTGTTTTGTGGGTCCCGTCATTTTGATCCTACTGTGAGCTTCCGAGGCCCGTCTGTACCTCCTCACTTTTGCATTCCTTCCTCAAAGACTCAGGCCTTGGCTGTGGAGTCACTTGCTGAGTCATTTGTTGAACGATTGAATGTTACAGTGTTTTTTTGGTAACATTCATTTTTAAGGAGAAAAATGAAGCTGCTGGTGTTTGGGTGAGCCCGACTTCAGATCCGGCTGCTAACTTGCATCCTGCTAAACCTAAAGATTTTTCAGCTTTCATCAACCTGGTGGAATTTTGCAGGTATTTAAAAAATGCTATTTGTTTAAGAGTAGAAATTATCAATTATTGGCTGTGATATAGGAAAATCACTTACGTAGCTATAAGAAATGAAATAGTAGGACTTAAAATCTAAAATTGCTTGTATGAAACTTAAAATATATTTAAATGTAGTAGCTGAGATTTATCTCTTTTTAAAAAAATATATTTAAAAGATCCTCAGGTAGGGAAAACAAGGAATATGGATATACCTGAAAATGATGTATAATGGAATCATATAGATTATGATTTGGTTTGAATATGTCCCTTATAATTTCAAAGCTGAATAAAAATAGTATATGATGAGAATTTCTACATTGAGCTTTAAATTTGTTTTTACAGGGAGATTCTTCCTGAGAAACATGTAGAATTTTTTGAGCCATGGGTATGCTCCTTTGCTTATGAATTAATTCTGCAGTCTACACGGTTGCCATTCATTAGTGGTTTCTACAAATTGCTATCTATTGCTGTGAGAAATGCCAAGAAAATAAAATATTTTGAGGTAAGTGTTTTTTTGAAGGACACTGAATATTCCTGTGTTTCTTAGGTTGCATGAGTGTGTATAAATACTTTCTAAAATATGACATGATAGCATATTGCAGTTTTAAAGTCTACTAATTTGATTATCTGTATTTTGAAAGACTGATAATGTGAGTGGCAATTGGATGACACTCTTTAAAGTTTAACCAGTAGCATTTTCTGTTGTGGTTTACAACACCTGGCTGATTACATTCCCTCTGCAGGGGTTCTGATGGGGTGCTGGGTGCTGGGACTGGCATCACTAGCATCCCTCATGCCCTCCCCAGGCTCACCTCGTCAGAAGCTCTGGGCCGTGGCTCAGCAGCCTGTGCCCAGGCTGCCCAGGGGATCTGGTGGCCCATGAGGTTGGAGAGTAATTGGGTTTGTGTCTGGGGGCTCTGGGCGCGAGCAATGTCTCAGCCCACAGGGGTGCGCATCAGAACACCGGGACGGGGAGCAGACTTAGGCCTTGGGTCTTGACCGGCAAGTCCTTCCCACCTCCACTTGGTCTCTCACTGGCCTCCGCCTGAAATGTTTTCAGGGCTGGTTTCACTTCCCCTCTGCATGAGGCCTGAGCAACATGAAAATGGGTTCCCTTTGGAAGGAAGGCTGGGAACTGCTGTATGTATTAGGACACAGGATTACCTGGTTTTCATTCATTGAGCTAATTCCTTGTTTTATTTGACAGGGTGTTGGTCCAAAGAGTCAGAAACAGTCTCCTGAGGACCCAGAAAAGTCTTTTTGCTTTGCTTTGTTTGCAAAATTTGGTAAAGAGGTAATTTTCAAATGACTTATCCAGTGTTGTCATGGGTTATTTAAAAATGAATGTAAGTTCAGGAGCGAGAGAGGGCCGCGCCCGGGCGCGAGCGTGGAGGCCTCCGCCTGGTTTCGGGGACACGGTTGGGGGCGTCGTCGTGCGGTGGCTGCGGTGTCCCGTGCGGCGGTCTCGGCCTGGCGACCGGCTGGGGCCCTGCGTCCCGGGCCGGTAGCGCCGAAGCCCGCGTGCTGCTGCGGGCGGCCGCGTGCGTGCGGAGAACGTGGCGGTCGGGGTCGGGTCGGGGCGGCGTTTCCGGGCGTGGGGCGCTCCGCACCGCCCCACCCACCCCCCTCCACGCCTCGCCCGCCTCCCCCCTCTCCAGTTACCTAGTGCGTCCCGGCGCGGAGGTTTAAAGACCCATCGGGGGCGTCGCCCGTCCGCCTTGGGGTCGGGGCGGTCGGGCCCGTGGGGAGTCGGGAGGCCCCCTCCCTTGTCCCCCAGGCTCCGCCTCACCCCCACCCCCCAGCCCCCCACACGGGGCCGGGGCGCCGCGCCGCGCGCCACTGGTCCTCCCCACCGCGGCTGTCGGGACGGGGGCTACCCGGCGGCCGTGGTGCGGGCCGGGGCCGTGTGCCCCGCGCGTGCGCGCCCCGCGTCCCCGGGAGAAAAAAAGAAAAAAGAAAAGAAAAAAAATGAATGTAAGACGTAGAGAATGGACTTGAGGACACGGGGAGGGGTAAGGGTAAGCTGGGGCGAAGTGAGAGAGTGGCATGGACATACATACGCTACCAAATGTAAAATAGGTAGCTGGTGGGAAGCAGCCGCATAGCACAGGGAGGTCAGCTCGGTGCTTTGTGACCACCTGCATGGGTGGGAGAGGGAGGGAGGGGGGGTGGGATAGGGAGATGCAAGAGGGAGGGGATGTGGGGATATATGTATACATATAGCTGATTCACTTTGTTATATAGCAGAAACTAACACACTACTGTAAAGCAATTATACTGAAATAAAGGTGTTTAAAAAAAAATGTGTGTTGAAAAAAATCCTAATGATCATAAATGATCGAATTACTTGAAAATGGGCTGCTTAATCCATGTGGGGATTAAGGGGTTAAAATCACTAACAGGAAATCTTTGCGCTTCTAGAGTCCCCTGAGGTTTCTTAAAATTGAGTGATGACACCTCAAAGTTAATAAGATTCTTTAGCTCTTCCACATAATGGGAATTAAGTACTCAACAAATGAACTTTTCCTGGAGATCAGTGCTTAATTTTTAAATGAACGCAGCCGTGTCAGATAAAGGCCACGTGATCATTTTCCCTATTTGCGAATAGGGTATCTCGTAGTTGATTGTGAAATCGAAGGCTTTCTTCAGGTGCACAGCACTAATGTTCTTGTCGTCTTTCTTGCTAAGGTGTCAGTTAAAATGAAGCAGTACAAAGATGAACTCCTGGCCTCCTGTTTGACCTTTGTCCTGTCCCTGCCACATGACATCATCGAACTTGATGTCAGAGCCTATGTCCCTGCCTTGCAGGTGGGTGCATCGTCCTGAGCAGACGCATCTCTTGTGCAGTGTCCTGTTTCCTGGAAAGCATGGCAGTCACAGCAGGCGGTCACCCGTCAGACACCCCGGTTCCTGTTCTTCTGCCACTGAGCAGCTTTGGGAGGGGACCCTGGCTGGGACTCTCTGAGGGCTCCCGGGGTGGGGGGTGAGGATTCACTCCTCCCTGTGCTGCAGGTGTGCAGTGACACCCCCCCGGCAGGCCTCCTGAGAGGGTCTCAGTGTACCCTTCCCTCCAGCCTGTCTGGTTCCGGCAGAGGAAAGGCTTGCCGTTAGAAACCCTCTTTGAATCTCATATTCCTTGTGTTTCATTACCTTGTTTGTGCTCACATACAGATGGCTTTTAAACTTGGCCTGAGCTATACCCCATTGGCAGAAGTCGGCCTGAATGCCCTAGAAGAATGGTCAGTTTACATCGGCAAACATGTAATTCAGCCCTATTACAAGGACATTTTACCCAGCCTTGATGGATATCTGAAAACTTCAGCCTTATCAGGTAAGGTTTAGAAGAATTTTGAAATGGCAATGTAATAACTATAATAAGAGTACATACTTGCATTTTTGCAACTTCTGAAATTTGAACCCAACATATTCAAAATATGTTTGATATTTTTGTGATCTCCCCAATTCATTTCAGTATAATTGGGACAGAAGAAGTATAACTGAGGTATTAAACCTACTTTTTATTTTAGTTACTTATATCCTACCAAGATTTATAAAATTTTCAAGGGCAAGAAGTCAGTCTTAAATATCTTGAACTCCTTATAGATTCTAATATACTGCCTTGCAAAGAAACTTTTGTTTGACAAATCAAACAGGAATTAAAACTATAAGGAAATCCAATAGTAATTTTATATTTTGACCTAATGTCACTTGATTTTTTATTGGTTTTTCAGATATAACTGATTTAATACTAATATTAGTTCAGAAGAATTGTCATACAAGAAGTAGGTTTGGGAAAAGATTCAAAGAAAAAATTCATCTGGCCAGGCAAAATTTTTTCTTTTTTTTTTTTTTTTTTAACGGATTGGAGGTTTTTAAAAAATTAATGTATTTTTGGCTGCGTTGGATCTTCATTGCTGTGTGCGAGCTTTCTCTAGTTGCAGCGAGCAGTAGCTGCCCTTCATTGCGGTACGCGGGCTTCTCGTTGCAGTGGCTTCTCTTGTTGCGGAGCACGGGCTCTAGGTGCGTGGGCTTCAGTAGTTGTGGTGCATGGGCTTAGTTGCTCCGCGGCATGTGGGATCTTCCCAGACCGGGGCTCGACCCTTGTCCCCTTCGTTGGCAGGCGGATTCCTAACCACTGCATCACCAGGGAAGTCCCCAGGCCAAAGTTGTACTAGCCAAGAAAGGTAGTACGTAGAATTGAGGGGGGTCAGATTTCCTTGAACCAGAATGGAAATGGACATTGTGATCAGATGAGCAAAAAGAAGGGTTCATGGTGGAGAAGAACCGTGAAATATTGGTAAGAATTGAAATGCCCTTTCCAGCAAAGTAGAAAATCAAATGTTAATTCGTAAAATTCCATCTACGTAATTCATTTTATTGTTCAGCTTAAATACTGTTGGTTTAGAAACCGTAAATGAAAAGTGTGTGTGACAAATTTCATTCAGCGTATCTGGTTTTTATGACACCTCAACGCATATTCAGAGTTCATGAAGAGAGAAAATCACAGTTCTGAGATGAGTATTTAGAGGGAAGAAAACCTAGTTGACGTTTGTATCTTATTTAGGCTTTTAAAATTCACTTCTTAATAAGGAGTGCTGCTATTTGAGTAGTTCACTGAAAACACGTGGACATGGTTAAAGGAAATAAGTATATCTGTTAGCAGATATCTTTGTGCTCCTTTCATTTGCTTTTTTGAATTTAGTTCTGTCAGTTAGCTTTTTTTTTTTTTTTTTTTTTTGCGGTACGCGGGCCTCTCACTGTTGAGGCCTCTCCCGTGGCGGAGCACAGGCTCCGGACGCGCAGGCTCAGCGGCCATGGCTCACGGGCCCAGCCGCTCCGCGGCATGTGGGATCCTCCCGGACCGGGGCTCGAACCTGCGTCCCCTGCATCGGCAGACAGACTCTCAACCCCTGTGCCACCAGGGAAGCCCCAGTTAGCTCTTTGAAAAGATTTGTATTTCTTTTCAGTTAATGTGGGACATTACTGTGATCCTTTAAGCAGAGAATTTAGTTATTGATAAATAGTCGTTCTCCAGGTCATTAGGAGATAGGGAAGCAGAGAGTAAGTAAACTAACAACAAAATCTATAACCTGAAAGACTGTTTTTAGTAATGTTTTATTTGATATAATATTAAACTTCCAGAACAGTTGCATTAATAGTGAAGAGTTCCTGTCTGCTCTTTATGCAGGTTTAGCAGTTACCTTTTGTCCCGCTTGCTTTGTCACTGTATGTGCTTTCTCTGTATTGTGTGATAACACGTGTGTGTGTTTATACGTGATGTTTTTTTCCCGAACCTTTTGTGAGTAAGTTGCAGGCATCACAGACATGTATGCCTGAATACTGCGATGTGTTTCCTGTGCATGACCACAGTGTCGTTGTGGTCAAGGTCAGGAAGGGTGACATGGATCCCTCACTCTCCTCCTCTGCAGCCCGTGTGCACATTGCCTGGCTGCCCCATTAACTTCCTTCGTAGCTGTGCTTTCAGCTGCGTTTTTCCAGGGCCAGAATTCAGTCCGGGCCTTGCGTGTAGTTGTCGTGCTTCTGGGCGTCCTTTTGTGTGGGACAGTTCTCATGACGTTGATGTTGTTGAAGCTTGCGGGCCGTGATTTGGGAGGAGGTCCTTCCAGCTGGGCTTGTCTGATGTCCTCTCACGTGAGGGGCCCCCAGGACCTATGGCAGGTGGTGCCGTCATGGTCATGCCCGTGGGCCTGTTGTTAGCGGGAGCCGCTCCGTTCTCTGATTGAGAGTGGCCGTCTTCCCAGTGAGGTCAGTCCCAGGCGGGCTTAGCCGCTCCTCTGCTCGGGGCTGGCTGGGCTGGCCTGGCCCTTCACTGGGCGCTCTGGGGAGGGCCCTCAAGTTCCTGCATGGTGTCGGTGGCGTCCGAGGCCCCGTTTCCTTGCTGGCTGGTGGTCCCGGCTTGGCCTGCCCTCTGCCTTTGGCCTTCCACCTTCACAGCCAGCGCTGCACCTTAAGTCCTTAGGCTCTGAGTCTGTGCCCCTTCCTCCTGCATCTGCTGGAGGAAACGCTGCTTTTAAGAGGCTAGTGTGATTAGATTAGACCTGCCTTTGTTGTGTAAGGGAACACAGTCACGGGGCTAACACCGGGGAGGGTCATGGGGCTACCTTAAAATCCTGCCTACCTCACCCCACAACGCGTGTTACTCACCAAGGGTGCAGATGGCAGCTTTACAGTGGAGACCCTGGCCGACAGTTGTCAGCCTGCTGGCCAGCAGTGGGGCCAATGGACAGCACGCCTCCTTATGTGCTTTGCTGAGAGCCCGGTGTCGCTCTGTGCCACTCCTGACAGAGGTGCAAGACCTGAGCCTTTCACTCAAAGTGCTTCTGATGAGACTCAAGCCTTGCTCCCTTGTGGATTCCACAGAAAGTAAAGAGTAACTTTGTCCGATACAGACAAAGGCATAGATCAGTAAGGCAGAGAAGCACGTCCTTTAAGACTGAGTGAACTTTGCTAAGAATGTACCTCGTTTCATAGCCTCTTCTCAGACTCAGGTGTTAACACTTTCCAAGTTTTGTCGTGTTCTGGGACTCACTGACACAACTTGAAACAGCGGGTCTCGCAGGGAGTCCACGAGATCCAGAGGAATACTAAGATGTCGTGTGTGTTAACATGCGGTCTTCAAATAGATCAGTAGGTCTTTACAAAAGTAGGTTCTGCTTCCAGTATGCTGACTGTTGCTAGTTGTAACCCACAAAAGCAAAAATCTGTGAGCTCTTAGTAAGTCCTAGTTGTGGGTGGAAACACGGCCGGACACCAAGAAGCCGAGGCTCGCTGCTTCGTGAGCAGCAGAGCAGCTCATCCTCCGTCACAGTCAGAAGCATGCGCTCTTACTTCTACTGCAGCCTCATCCGCTTGCCAGTTACAGCTCTCTGCCAAACTTCTCTTGGACTGAGAAAACGCGAAGTGGATGGTTTTGAGAAGCGTCTGCTGAGGTCTTGGAGTTTCTCAGGCTCGGAGCTTGTGAGCACACGTGACACCCACCTGCAGCCGCATCCATCCCGCATGGCACCACACGCAGCATGCCTCATCTCCTCATGACCTAGAAAGCAGGAAACAGAAGCACACAGACTTAGAAATGATGCTTAGTGGGACTTCCTTGGCAGTCCAGTGGTTAGGACTTGGTGCTTCCACTGCAGGGGGGCCTGGGTTCAATTCCCAGTTGGGGAACTAAGATCCCACCAGCTGTGCGGCATAGCCAAAAAAAGAAAGAAAGAAAAAAAAAATGATGCTTAGCAATCAGTGTTTCGGTATTCTGTTTTACTTAGAAATTACATGGGTATCCACTGATTACTTATTAACTCAGTCCAAGGTTTCAAGGCTGCAGATCATGGAAATTATCTTCCAGTTGACATGCTACAAAACGTAATTACTGGGGAAGTAAAAAGTTTGTCCAGTGATTCAGTTTAGTTGAACATAAACTTACTGCATTTATCATGATCTTAAAAGTTATGTAGGGCTGTTTGTGATGAAGAAAAAATTCTGCAGATGGTTGGTGGTGTTATTTTGTGTGTCTTGTACCATAATATCAATGTAACGAGAGGTGATGTTAGCTTATTGGCTTTGTAAACCTGAATAAGTATAATTACATAAATAAGTATAGGAAAAACAAATCCAAGTAGAATAAGATGTATGCTTGTATTGTACTTAATTCTGATAGGAAAACACATTTATTTAAACTAAAATCATGAAATTTGTCTCATTTACCAAAGATGTGCCTTTATTTTGTGAATATGGATTTTCTGAGATGCTTCTGAGTTAGTGACTATAGCATTTTTTTGAAAGTTTGGCACATTTAAAGCATTATAAGTCCAATTTTTTATTTTCAGATAATTTTAGGAATATTCATTTTGTATAAGCTTATTTATCTGTATAAATAAGAACAGAGCTCCTTTGAGAGACTTGATAATCTAATTTCTTAATACTTTCCAAATACAGGAGAACAGCACACTCACAAAGAGAAGTCAGGTTCTCAGTTCAGGGCTTAGGTGACACACAGACACATGAGGGTTTATGGCTTCACTTCTGCAGTTTGAGTCATAGACACAGATAAAACACTTGACCAGTCCACATATCAGAGAGTTGTGTTGCCCAGTGTACAAAATTCTTAACTAATTTGAGCTCCAAAACATTTTAATAAAGACTAAATAAAAACCAGATCTTCTTTTCATCTGGGGCCGCCAGAGGGTAGATTTCTAATATCCACCTGCAGAAGGTCCAAGACCAAAACCCCAGTTCTTAGTGATTGTTCCCACCCGGGGCCTAGCTCATGGGGCGTGAGCAAACCTGCACCGCGGACTCACAGATGGGAGGAGAACCAGAGAAACGGAAAGCAGAGGGGAGTCAGGCTCTGCCGTCAGCAGGTCTCACTTCTGGGGGCCAGGAGAGGCGTGCTGGGGTTATAGCCCCTGTGAGGGTCCTCCCAGGCTGTCTCAGCACTGGGAGAAGTAAGTGTGACTCCACTGGGAGAAAGTGAGCAGGTGCCAAAGGTTTTATTAATAAAGGACTAGCAAGACGCTACAAATGGTTTCTATAACCTGAAGGCAGTCATGAGAAAACATTAGACAAGCCCAGATGGAAGCATCTAATTTTGTAAATGTCCCAAGTCATGAAACTCCAGGAAACTGAAGAACTGTTTGACTTAAAGGAGATGAAAAAGACAAGACAACTAAGTGTAACCTGTGGTTCTAAGCTAAGACGTTGTTAGGGCCGACTGGAGCCTGACTGGTGGTGAGGGTGAATGTGGGTCACGTCTGCAGCTCAGCATCCTCATCTGGGTTGTAGTGTGGCTGTCACGTAGGACAGGGTTCTTTTCTATTTTTATTTTTTTGCTGTACGCGGGCCTCTCACTGTTGTGGCCTCTCCCGTTGGGGAGCACAGGCTCCGGACGCGCAGGCTCAGCGGCCACGGCTCACGGGCGCAGCCGCTCGCGGTATGTGGGATCTTCCCAGACTGGGGCACGAACCCGTGTCCCCTGCATCGACAGGCGGACTCTCAACCACTGCGCCACCAGGGAAGCCTGGACAGGGTCCTTTAGGACACAGTCTGTCCTGCTCTGGGTAGTAGCTTGGTTGTCACATAGGACCGGGTCCTTTAGGACCTACACCATTCAGGGGTGGTGGCGTCAGATTGGTACCTTACCATGAAGTGGTTCGGGAGGGAAAGTTTTGTGCTAAACTTGCAAGCTCTGTAGAAGTTTATGATTGTCGAATGGCAGCTTCTTCACAGCTGTAAGTGTTCTGATTCCTCAGGGATGTCTCACCGTGATGGTTTTAGTGTCTGTCCATTGGTGATTCTTCTGAGTTGATTATTACTGTAAAAGTGGCACAATGGCAATGTTCCAGCTCCATGATTCCTCTTATCTAGTTGGCACTGTACGGTGAGAAATAACTTTTTTCACCCATTATTTCTGCCTGTCAGGAGGGATGTGGATTCTTTTATGCTCAGTGGGTCCAGCCCTTTCCTGCTCCCACTGATGTCTGCGCTCAGCCGGTCCCAGATGTGACTTGTGTGGAACTCGTGGGAGTGCGCCCCTCCCCGAGCAGTGCCCCTTCCTGGCGCTTCTCACCAGCACAGTCTACCCAGCCTGGGAGTCAGCCACTTCTCCAAGGAACCGTGTTTCTTTTAGTCAGCAGTGATATTTAAAACTAAGACAAGTGTGTTTTCCCTTGTATTAATTAAATAAATGAATGAGTGCTGTTTAAAATTGACTTTTGTTTACTGTTGATAGATGAGACCAGGAGTAACTGGGAAGTGTCAGCACTCTCTCGGGCCGCCCAGAAAGGATTTACTAGAGATGTGTTAAAGTATCTGAAAAGGACAAAGAACATTTCATCAGTAAGAAATCTGTTGTATTTTCTTTACCTTAAATAACGGAGAGATCAGATTCTAATGCTTGTGAAAAGTAGAAGTCTTCATTTAAAATATTAGTTGTTCCTACATATCAATTAGAGTATAATATAGAAATAATTTCAATATATATTTAGCAGTAAAAATGTAAACTATGTTAATGGGTTCATTGTCTTGTTTTCTTGTTTGGAATAAGCAGTTGCAGTAGTGATGTTACGGAAATGTACGATTGACTCATTCACTGATTAAATCTGAAATACATACTGTCGAGTTCAGTTCATGGCAGTTTTTATGTTTTTTTTCCAGTGATAATTTCTTGAGATCAGTTTTTTAGATGTGGCACATAATGTAACAGATAAAAATGATGTAAACAGAGAAAGCTGAGTTAGTGTAGGGAAAATATTTTTAAGTATGATGTGAAAAGGAAATCTGAAAAATTTTTAATATCTGGAACTGATATTGCAAGCTCTAGGGAAAATTCCTCTCATCTCGATCTTTTTGACAGCTTTTGATTGGGCGACCTGGATGAAACTAGAAAGGGTGTCTAAAGGTTTTAAATTATTTTATCACATACAAGTAAAGGAGGGTAAAATTACTCGAGCGTGCCTCTAGTTCTGAACAGTTCTTTACAGACACAGGACCCCGTTTCCCTCGGTGGGCCCTGGGGTCCCCGGGTGCAAGGCCAGAACTATCAGTATTTTCACACGTCGACGTTTGCACTGTGCAGTGGTGGGTGGTGCGCTGGTTCCCTAGTGCCTCCTTAAGCCTCGACCCTTGAGCACAGTTGCGTGCCATCCCGTGTGCTGGCTGGCAGTTGTCCTCAGGGTGCGCCGGGCAGCCCTTCCCTTGCAAACGCTGTTGTTACCGGGGTAGACAGCCTGGCTGCTCAGTGTCTGGCAGGCATTTTCTCCAAGACAGAGAGAGAGCACGGCACTTCAAAGAAAACTTCTGAGAATATTTGTTGCCAGTGATAAAACTCAAGCTTTTAAGTGAAAATTAAAATTTTGGAAAACTTGTAACCATCTTGAGCTGGGCAGCTTCTCAGTACTTAATAAATGTGATGTTTTCACGTGTACAGTGAAATGCATCAACGTGTGGAAGATCTGCATGACCCAGGGAACCATCGTTTTCAGATGAGCAGTGCATTATGTTCCCAAATCGTGTGTGGGTGAAAATCCACAGAGAGTGAGATAAGCCCGTGGATTTTAATATAGTAGACTGCATAATCCTCACTGATGTGGTTTCAGATTCCACTCTGTGACTAACCTTTAAGAAACTTCCACTTCAGTTTTGGAGCTGTATCAGAGAAAAACTCCCGTTATCTAGAAAGACTATTAAAATACTCTCCCTTTTCCACTTGCAGCCCAACAAAAGTCTGTTGCAAATGTGCAAATGGGAAACAGTACCACTTGCCTGAGGTTGTTTATTTGGAATGTATCATTACTTTTCCTAAAAGTATATCGTTTGTTAACATGTCATGGGTTACAGTGTTTTTAAATAAAATGATAACTCTGTAAATAATATCTAAGTTTCAACTTACGATAAATACGACCTACATAAACAAGTTCTTTGGGGAGCCTCAGTATGGTCTACGGATGTAAAGGCTCCTGCCAAAACTTTGGAACCCATTGTCTAGGGACAGCCAACTGCAAAACTGGAGGAGATGTGACTTCTTTTCATGAATTTGCAATAAAATTAACTGCAGTGCCATGTAGGATATAATAAGCCATTGGAGGCGTCAACAGTGGAGAGGGTGGTAGAGCAGTTTTTCTTTCAGCTCATGACTCTCTCTAATGTTTAACTTGTCACCATGTTTGCAGCATGAAGCACTGTCCTTAGAAGAAATACGGGTTCAGGTTGTGCAAGTGCTTGGCCGTCTTGGGGGACAGATCAGCAAAAACCTCATAACAGGTGACCTTTCCTTAAAGCACATTAACCCCATGGATGTATTTGGATGCATACAGGTCATGGTGTGGTCTGATATTTGCTCCTGTATGTCACTGATGGGTTTTCAGGTAAGATTATGAAGAGCCATGTTTTGCCTGATGGAGTGAATACTTCCACTGTGCCCTGCAGCCTGTGGGGTTCTTTTCGCTGGGGTCTGGTGTCTTTTCCTTTTTGAAGCAGAATCTAGCTTGATGCACGTTTATATTAAACATTGTGTCAGGAGTTCACAGTTATCTTTTTTAACCTGATATCCTTAATATTTGGATAATTTAAGTTGTTTTTAATCGGAATTAGCTTTTTTTTTTTTTTTTTTTTTTGCGGTACACGGGCCTCTCACCGCTGTGGCCTCTCCCGTTGTGGAGCACAGGCTCCTGACGCGCACGCTCAGCGGCCATGGCTCATGGGCCCAGCCACTCCGTGGCATGTAGGATCTTCCCTGACCGGGGCACGAACCCGTGTCCCCTGCGTCGGCAGGCGGACTCTCAACCACTGCACCACCAGGGAAGCCTGGAATTAGCATTTTTGATGAGTAAAAATTGGTATTTTTACCTTTAAAATTTCATATTAAATGTATTGGTGATTTTGGCATTTCAGAAGTCAGAGCCTCTATTAGGAAAATAAATGTTATAAAGAGGAGATACTTAATTAAACTATTGTGCATTTATCATTTTTCCACAGAAGAGTAACTCTTACTGAAATTGGAAATTAAACATTCCAGACTATTAGACTTGTTTAAAAATAGTTTGCCTTTAAGTCAAATTCAGAAACAGTGTGTGGTGGTTTGTCCACGTGTGGTAAACAGAGCAGAGGGGGTGAGCCAGGGGCTGTCCTGGAGCGAGGAGGGACTGACCGAAAGCGCTCTACATCTCTCTGACAGCAGTGTCCCCCGAGGAGAGGGCCAAGCGCTGTGTGGCATGGGACAGAGAGAGGAGGCTCGGCTTCGCGGTGCCCTTCGTGGACATGAAGCCCATCATCCACCTGGACCCATTCCTGCCGCGCGTCACAGAGCTGGCGCTCTCGGCCGCCGACAGACAAACCAAAGTAATCACTGATCACCCGCTGTGGTTAGATGTGTATTCGTTAGGAAACACGTATTGTGTTTCACGGATTTTGTATTTTCTCTAGTATAGTAATCAGGAAGCTATTCAGTTGTCAGAAGTTTGTGTCCTTGGAAAATGGAAGTTAAACATAAATTATCTGAATGATAGATGATAACCTGGCAAAACATTAATATACCAGAACTCTTCATAATAGAAAATAGTACAAAGGGCGTTGAAAAGTGATTTTTTAGTCTGTGCTTGATTATCTCTTCATCCTGGGAGATTAGAAACAGATAATCTCAAGTCTTTATATTAATTTGTACATTTCCAAAGTTTGTGCTTTAAAAATATATTGACTGAAAATGACAATGGAAAATGTGCTGACACGTGAAGCAGAGTTCTGTGATGTGGCAGCATGGAGACAGCGTTTCTTATGAATGTATTAGTCCTGATGTCTCAATCTTTTACATCTCAGTTCTTCACTGTTGGCTCCAGATCAAAGTGAACGGAAGCATGAATTTTATACAACAAGAAGTGCCATTTCTAGTTCATTTATTTTTGGGTTGGATAGTTATCTGCTGCAGAAGTTTTCCTTTTTAAAGGGCTACATTGTGTAGCATTTCAAAATGCTCTTAACCTTTGTTGGACCCCTGGCCTGTTTCAGGTTGCGGCCTGTGAACTTCTGCACAGCATTGTCGTGTTTATGCTGGGAAAAGCCACTCAGATGCCTGACAGTGGCCTGGGCCCCCCACCCATGTACCAGCTCTATAAGCACACTTTTCCTGTGCTGCTTCGACTGGCGTGTGATGTAGATCAGGTAAGTGCATGACTTTGAATTGGAAACAGTAACATAATTTTTTTTTAAAGTCCTGTCTAGTTCAGTGATGGTCAAAGCTTGCTGCACAGTGGGACCCCTCTGGGGTCTTTGCAAACCTGCTGCCTGGCTGCTGCCCTTCCAACTCTGGCTTAATTCCTCAGGGGTAGGCCCTAAGGAATTAAGTTACGAGAGTCTGGCCCCTATGGCTGATGTTGCCACCAGCTCTGTCACTCAGGGGTGAAGAAGGCGGGGGCCGTGGCCAGCAGTCGGGGCGCTTGGAGGTGTCAGCAGGCCGTCTCTTCCTCATGGCTTTCTGGACAGAATTCTCCTTTGCTGCTGGGACACGGAAGACATTCAAATTATTTTGTGAAGCTGACAGAACCCTGATATAAGGGTGCACACATAAAAAACTAAATGAGAAACTCACTTGTAAATATAGATGGAATATCCTTCAGTATATATATGAACAAATAAAATCCAGCAGTGCCTTAAGGTGCACCATGATTCAATAGGATTTTGGGGTAAAACTGGAAATTTACCACAGAAATAGGTTTCATAAGCAGCAATTCTCTTCATGTAGGCCAAGAAGGTATTTTGTTTTGGTAAATCAGGACTAGTTTAATGTTGTCTTTAAAAACATGGTGAAGAATGTTTACCTGAACATCACAGCCAAATCCTGCCCAGCCATGACGCAGTGATGCTGCCTTGTGCTTCGCCTGAGGTGGGTGCTGGGGTGAGACGTGGCGTGGCCTGTTCACAGGCACCTCTAGCCCCGACCCGGACGGAGCAGGTCCTGTGCGTGGAGTGGTTGCTCAGAATGGCTTTGTCTGTGTTTCGTAAGTTATTTGCACTGGTTAGCCTCTGGGTCTCTCATCTGGCCATGAGGTCCCTGATGTCAGGGATGTTGGAGAAAGGAAGGAGAAAAATTATTATTTCGAATATAGTTTAAAAAAAATATGGAAAGCCCAGAGTATCAACTGATAAATCTAAGAATTAATAAAGGAGAAAGCTGAAGAATTGCAAAATAGAATTCTCACAATATATCAGTGTTCTACTATGTCTCATATTCTATTGTAGCATTGACCACTTGGAAAATATGTTTACAACATACCATTCATAACAGCATCAAAAAACGTAATAATAATAAAACATCTAGGGGAGTGCCCTCATGGCCTAGTGGATAGGATTCTGGGCTTGCACTGCTGTGGCCCAGGTTCAGTTCCTGGTTGGGGAACTGAGATCCCTCAAGCTGCATGGCGCAGTGTAAAAAATAAAATGAAGTAAAATAAAACGTCTAGGAATAAACTTTAATATGCCAGGCAAACATATATTTTATGAATATAAAATGAAAGTGATGTGTACCTGAAGAAACAATATTGAGGGATTTCCCTGGCAGTCCAGTGGTTAGGACTTGGTGCTTCCACTGCAGGTAGCCAGGGTTTGATCCCTGGTCGGGGAACTGAGATCCTGCAAGCTGGGTGGCGTGGCCAAAAAAAAAGAATCAATATTGAAAAAATTCGAGCTCTTTCCAAATTGTTCAGTAAGTTTGGTATCGTTCCAGCAAAAATCCCAGAATTAATTTCATTTTGAACGTCAAAAGTAATCTGGAAAAATAATTGCTAGAGCCTAACCAAGAAAAATTTTGGCAGGGTCAGGTACTGAAGGGTGTCTTGCCCTAACAGACATTAAGAGGAAGCCACGTTAATTATAATGGGGTTGAACTTGTGCACAGAGATGTCAGTGGGACTGTCTGGCAGTTGGCAAGTGGACCCATGTGTACACATAAATATTGTATGTGTGGTAAAAGGGGCTTTTTAAGTTAGTGAGAAATGGAACATTTAATAAACTCTATTATAGCATTTGACTAATATATGAGAGGTTAATTTCAAATTAAAAAGATCTAGAAGGAAAAATGAACTCTAAAAATATTATGGAAAAACGTGATGAATTATAGCATGTCTGGGTGTATCTTTGGATTGGGATGGTCTTTTTCATTGGTAAAATATACTAATTAATATAGAAACATGATGCTAAAAGTGAACCTCCATGTCATCACCCCTTTCCCACCATTATTCCTCAGGAAAAGCCACTATCCTCTGCCGAAAGTTTGGTGAAAATACTCCTAGATCTTTGTAAAACATAGCATACATGTAAATTTTATATAAATTTTTATAAGCATACATATAAATTTTGTTTTACAGATAAAAAGGATTATAGCATTCAAAAATGCTTTCGTTTATGTAAAATGTGATTTCTGCTACTTGGGTGGATTTTATCATTACATTATAGGTGTCTTTCCATACAGTTTGTGTAGAAAGGGAAATTTTCTTACAAGGTATTGAAGGGAGATCTGTGGAAGAAAACTGTTATTGTATTGATAGTTCTGACTTTATAAGTATATAAAACCACTGAATGGCACAAAACCCACAGTTTTGACATACACATGATGTAGGGAAATTTTTTTTTCCCCACATTGTGCTGAAGATAATAAGATTTTTAAAATGGGCAAATGGATAAAGAGCAAAAATGGGCAGCTCGTGAACACAGAAGTACATATGGCCAATAAAATATGTTTTAAATTATTCAACCTTTTTAGTAAACAAGGAAATTCAAATTAAAATGGTATGGATTGCAGCAGTTGTCAAATATTTTAAAAATTGGCAGTGTTTAGTGCTGCCAAGCTTGTAGGGAAAGGGGCTTGTGAGTCCTGGCAGGTGGGAGTGTGGACAGCAGCCCTTGTCCAGAGAGGTGTTCAGAGTTGTGTATAAGATAGACATAAAGTAGAAATACTGCATTTCTAACAGCAGGATTGGGTAACTGGATCATGGTTTATCCATATATGAGATAGCAGGCATCTAATAAAGATACTGATATAGCTTATGTATCTACATGAAAAGTATTCAAGATTAAGGGGCAGAAAAGTGGTTACAAAAGTATATTTTTACACACGTGTATGCATATATTTAAATGGGTATAAATAAAATATACTGAGTTAACAGTGGTTTTGAATGTTAACAGTGGTTAATTTTTTGGATGTAGTTGGATGGTTTTCTACATTTTCTATAAATGGTGTGAGTGTACATATATATAATTTACGTTCTAAGAATACAAAATTATTCTTTTGGGGGAAAAAAAAAAAGCGATGCTTTAAGACCAGGTTAACTTTCCAAACTGAAAGGTAAGATTCTTTTACTTTGATTAAGTCTAAAAGTTGCTTCAAAGTTTAGAAAGATATTTTTTGGAGAAATACCCGGGTGCAAGAGAACTTGTTGTTTAGTCTGAGCCCCAGACATTTCACGTGATTTTTTTTTTTTTTTTTAATTTAATTTTCTTTTTTGGCCGCAGCAGGCGTTATGTGGGATCCTAGTTCCCTGACCAGGGATGGAACCCACACCCCCTGCAGTGGAAGTACGTGGTGCCCCACTGGACTGCCAGGGACCTGCCTCACGTGATGTTTGATGTGGCGTCTGTACCACGTGCTTTGTTCTTGAGCTGAGTATCAGTGGGGAAGTAGAACGCCCCTGGCTTTCTCAGTGCTCCTGCAGGCCCAGCCTTACTCTTCATAGGGAATGAGGGTTAGATGCATAACCGTTTGTCTCAGGAAATTGCTCTGATCCAGAAGGGCAGTAAAACTTCTCTCCAGGCCTGGGAGCCACCCTGGAGTGTAGGACCCAGACACCCACAGGGCTCTCTGGGCCCTGGAGAGACTGTATTTACATTTGAGAAGGTTAGGGTGAGAACCCGCATCTCCAAGGAGTAAAGACTAGTCTCCCTTCTTTCAGCAGCGGAGGGGGAGGTGCCTCTTCTCCTCTTGTTCTGTGATGCAGCCTGGAAGTCTGTGTGCAGAGGACGCTGACCTGGCTTCTGTTTTGTCCCCACGGGGCTGTGAACAGAATGCGTTCTCTTCAGCTCAGGATCAGGTTAATCAGGATGAATGATAAAAAAACCATCACTGTGGACCCTAATTGCCCTCCTTGTTAGAGGAACAGTAAGTTTTGGGATGCGTATTTTTCTTTGCCTGCCGGACTCTTAGGAAGAAGTCAGACCATGTTTGTCACAGAATTTAACTAGAGAAGGAAACTAATATAACCACAGTAGTATTAACGCTTAATTTTGCTCCTGTCATATAAATGGAACTCTCTCTGATATAAAATTTACATGAAAAAAGTTAATTCTGATGTTATTACTCCTTCAGGTGCCGAGGCAACTGTATGAACCTCTAGTTATGCAGCTGATTCACTGGTTCACCAACAATAAGAAATTTGAGAGTCAGGACACTGTTGCCTTACTAGAAGCAATACTGGTGAGTAATGGTTCTTTTCCTGCCATTGCCATCAACTGATTATATGTGATCAATACTCAGAACTTTAAGAAAAGCTACCTGTCAAGGTATCAAAATGTAACATCTAGCTAGATTGGATCATCTTTTTCTTTTGTTTTGGTGAGATGGCATTTAATGAACAAGGTGCTATGTTTATTAAGTGATACTTTTAAATAGCTACAAGCAAATAGATGTTTTTGTTTTGTTCCTTTTGGGAGGGTGGTTATAAATTTGACAGACTTCGTCTACATTAAGGCTGTGTGTGTGTGTGTGTGTGTGTGTGTGTTGAGGGTGGGAAGGGTGAATAAGAATGTTCTTGGACTTCTTTCAGAGTTGCAGTATCCTTTTTTTTTTTTTACACTTATAGTATACTAGTTCAGGGTAAAAGGAATTTTTTGAGCTGGTCCTGTTTTCTCCTGCATTCAGATTCAGCAACTCAAAACCCCTAGACATCGCAGTTCACCATGTACATAGAACTGTCCTGAGACAGCAGAGGTGGAATTGTTAGGGTGGGGTCACTGGCTCACTGCGGGCAGAGGCAGTGAGGTCTGCTAAAGCCTTACTATCTTTCCACACTGATTTGATTTTAATATTCTGAACTCGTGCAGATAACTACATTTGATTTCTTTAAATATCATCTTAATTGATATTTACCTATTACTTCAACTTATATTTTTGTTTTGGCATATACTGACTTTGGAATCAAAATCCCCAGTTGAGGGACTTCCCTGGTGGTGCAGTGGTTCAGAATCCGCCTGCCAGTGCAGGGGACACAGGTTCGAGCCCTGGTCCTGGAAGATCCCACATGCCGCAGAGCAACTAAGCCCGTGCACCACAACTACTGAGCATGCGCTCTAGAGCCCACGTGCCACAGCTACTGAGCCTGCGAGCCACAACTCCTGAAGCCCGAGTGCCTAGAACCCATGCTCTGCAACAAGAGAAGCCCGCGCGCCGCAAGGAAGAGCAGCCCCCGCTCACCGCAACTAGAGAAAAGCCCGTGCGCAGCAACAAAGACCCAACACGGCCAAAAATAGATAAATAAATTTTTTTAAAAAATGCCCAGTTGAACACATAGCAAGCTTGTGCAAGCAAACATCCTTTAATCCCATGTTTTGGCAGACTGATTTGTTTGACTCTGTGGGTCACTTTCTGTTAAGTTTGAAATGAGGTGTGTCGTTGCATGTGGGGCCACTATCCGTTGCAGTTTGCCCAGGCCAGCCCTGTTTCCCCTGTTGTGTGTGTAGTTACTAATACAGCTCCTCTCCCTCTCAGAGGTTGCCTAACTGGCTGCCACTTGGGAGCAGTGGGAGTTACTGAACATTTTGTAATTAGGATGATGACATCATTGTACCTGTGGTTTAATTCCCTGCAGTGTCTAGTGTGAAGCCTGCCTATGACAGATCCATTTAATTAAATTTAACTTGTGGCTTATCTCATTCAGACGGATTTACTCTAATGTTTCTGTTCCAAGGTTTCTATCTTAGCTGTTCCTTTTCTCCTTTTGATCCTTGAAGGTGGCTTAAGTCAGGGCTTCAGGAAAAAACCAGGTGGGAATGGAAATGTAACGTGAGAGAGTTTTTACAGAAAGAAAAGCTGAGGGTGGAGGCGGAGGCTGGTGCGCTCCGGCGCTCTTGTGTCCCTGCTGTCCACCCCTCTTCCCGTTTCCGCAGTGCGTTACCTTCACCTCCATGAATTCTCATTCGCGCTGTGATCAACGATTTTGCATGTAGCAAGGAACCAGGCATGTTAGAAAGAATCCCCTTATTTCAGTTTCCGTGTACTTTCTCAAGTTAAACTTTTCCTGTGTGGATCTAAGAGAGAAACAAAAGCACTCAAATTTCCTTAGCTGTTTTTTTCAATTATTTAGAGACTGTGCCTTTCTGGAGACTTCTCTGATAGAAGGTTCTACTTTTAGAACCACGTCTCTATGATTTTTCTTTGTGTAGCATTACAGTTTCCTTGAACCTTGCAAAGGTCTTATTCTATTTATCTTCAATAAATAAAGCATTTCAGATAATGTTATGAGGTAGAATCAACAACAGAAGTTTTTAGGATATAATCATTGTGTTTCTTCAGGGGAAGGAAAGTCTGCTTTGTTGCTGTACAATTAAAGTATTCTCCTTTTCTCATGTATTTTTCAGTTTCTTAATTTAGAAGAAACTTTTCATTATGTCAAAAGGAATTTGTTTGTTATTAGAGTCTAGATTCTAGACAGATTGGTTTGACTAGTGTCTTTTTTTCCTTAATAGTGCTCTAAATTAATTTTCATAACATACTTCAGTTATACTCAGAGGCAGACCAAGGTATTCAGTTGTCATTTTATGCTTTGTTTCAGGATGGAATTGTGGACCCCTTTGACAGTACTTTAAGAGATTTTTGTGGTCGGTGTATTCAGGAATTCCTCAAATGGTCCATTAAGCAGACAACACCGCAGCAGCAGGAGAACAGTCCAGTAAACACCAAATCACTTTTCAAGCGACTGTACAGCTTTGCACTTCACCCCAATGCTTTCAAGAGACTGGGAGCATCACTTGCTTTTAATAATATCTACAGTGAATTCAGGTGCGTAAGTTACCTGACAGGGAAGAGTGTAAAGATCTTTAAATTTTCTTTTTTTTTCTTTTTTTTTTTTTTTAATATTTATTTATTTTCCTTTTCTTTTTTTGGCTGTGTCGGTTCTTAGTTGCAGCAAATGGGATCTTTGTTGGGGCCTGTGGGATCTTTTCGTTATGGCATGTGATCTAAGATCTTTAAATTTTCAATAGTGATTTTGTAAAGTGACTCACTGTTTATGTATCCATGTAGTCATGTATCAAGCATTTAGTAAACAGTTAACATGCTGGATGCTGTGCTATTTTCGGGGGATTCAATAATGAATTAAAATGACGTTTGCATTCAAGAAGAGGCTCAGGACGTGTTGAGATCTACATTGAAGCATAATAGCACACAGTCTGGAAAGTGCAACAAAAGCCATTATGCACAGTCTTTTGAAGCACAGAAGAGGAGTGTCTGACATGGTTTGAGTAGGTTAGGGGAGGCGTCCCATACCTCCTGGCCTCCCGTACCATTTATACTTGGGGTGAGGCTTAGGGGATGAGTGGGAACTGGCCCAAGCATTTCAGGTCAGAGGGACAGAGCAGAGATAAGAGGACAGTGAGTGTGTAAGGAGGCAGAGTCATTTTCTGCTCCTTGCTGTGGAGTTTGAGGTTTGGAAGGGAGCGAAATGAGACTGGCCAGGAGCCTCTCTCTGTGGAGTTAGGATGTGAAGGCCACTTCCAGAGACGGCCAGTCCTGCGTAGTGGGAGCGGGGAGCTGCACGGTTAGGCTCCTCCCAGAATTCACCTGCCAGTAGCTGTGTGGGGAGTGGGTCTGAGGGCCAGGACACCAGTGACAGGGTGGTTTCACAGTCCAAGGACAAGATAGTCCCTGACCTAAGGTTGTAGTAGTGTTTGTTCATTTATTCATTTAGTACTGTTTGCTAGGTCAGACTGTTATGTGCCAGGCACTGTGCCGAATGCTGGCGATACAAAGATGTAGCCCTTTGTGAGGGCTGCATTTAAAAAAGACAGGTAGATAATATTCAACCAATCACAGAGATAAAGGTAAAATTTGTAGCTGGAATTAGTGCTTTTAAGTAGCGGTACAGGGAATTCCCTGGCGTTCCAGTGGTTAGGACACTGCGCTGTCATTGCCCGCTGCCCGGGTTCAATACCTGGTCGGGGAACTAAGATCCCACTACTGTGCAGCATGGGAAAAAAAAAAAAATTAAGTAGTGGTACATGATTACTAAGGAACCTTATAATGAGGAATCTGACCTCATTTGGTCAGAATAGCTTCTCTCAGGAAATGGCAGTTGGGCTAGTGATGAGGGGAGCAGTTGTGAAAATAAGAGAGATGATGGATGGATGATGGAGGGATGGATGAGGGATGGAGAGGTAGGTGGATGATAAGTAGATAGGTTTTAGTTGGATGGGTGGATGGATGGATGGATGATGGTTGGGTGGATAGATGGATGGATGATGGATGGGTGGATGCATGGATGATGGACGGGTGGATGGACAATGGATGGATGATGGGTGGATAGATGGATGGATGATGGATGGATGGGTGGATGATGGTTGGAGAGGTAGGTGGATGATAAGTAGATTTTAGATGGATGGATGGATAGATCGGTGGTAGATGGATAGAGAGAGGATAGCTGGATGAATAAGAATCTCTCTGCGTGTTTTTGGGCATGTGCACGTTTGTATGAAAATAGACTGGAGTTTGAAGCCACTGTGTTGATTTTTTTAGTTGAGGTATAGTTGATGTAAAATGTATGTTTCAGGTATGCAGTGTAGTGACTCACAATTTTTAAAGGTTATGCTCCATTTATAGTTATTCTGAAATATTGGCTGTTTTCCTGTGCTGTATGTTATATCCTTGTTGCTTATCTGTTTTATGCATAGTAGTTTGTGTCTCTAAGCCCCCTACCCCTATTTTGCCCCTCCTCCTTCCCTCTGGTAACCACTAATTTGTTCTTTATATCTGTTAAGTCTGGTTCTGTTTTGTTTGATACATACGTTTGTTTTATTTTTTAGAGTTCTCATACAAGTGGTATCATACAGTATTCGTCTGGTGTATTACACTCAGCATAATACTCTGTAGGTCCGTCCATGTAGCTGCAAATGGAATTATTTCATTCTTTTTTATGGCTGAGTAACATTCATTGTGTATATTTACCACATCTTTTATTTATTTATTTTTTTCTTTGGCCTGACGAGGGATCTAACCTGTGCCCCCTGCAGTGGAAGCACAGAGTCCTAACCACTGGACTGCCAGGGAAGTCCCTTACCACATCTTCTTTATCCATTCATTTGTTGATGGACACTTAGGTTGTTTCCAGGTCTTGGCAATAGTGAATAGTGCTACTATGAACAGTGGGGTGCGTGTAGTTTTTCAAATAAGTGTTTTTGGGTTTTTTGGACAAACACCCAGGAGTGGAATTGCTGGGTTGTATGGTAGCTCTATTTTTAATTTTTTGAGGTATCTCCACACCGTTCTCCACAGTGGCTGCACTAATTTACGTTCCCACGCACAGTGCACGAGGTGCCCTTTTCTCCACATCCTCACCAGTACTTGTTATTTGCGGTCTTTTTGGTGATAGTCACCTGCCACATGTGAGGTGATATGTCATTGTGGTTTTGATTGTACTTCCCTGATGATTAACGATGTTGAGCATCTTTTCATGTGCCTGTTGGTTATCTGTGTGTCTTCTTTGCAAAAATGTCTATTCAGGTCTTTGTTTTTTTTGATACTGAGCTGTTGGAGCTGTTTGTATATTTTAGATATTAGCCCTCTATTCATCTTATCATTTGCAGATATTTTCTCCCGTTCAGTAGGTTGTCATTTTGTTTTGTTGATGGTTTCCTTTGCTGTGCAGAAGATTTTAGGTTTAATTAGGCCTCCTGTGTTTCTTTTTGCTTTTGTTTTCTTTGCTTTAGGAGACAGAAAATATTGCTACAATTTATGTCGGAGAGTGTTCTGCCTATGTTTTCTTCTAGGAGTTCTAAGGTTTCCAGTCATACGTTTAGGTGTTTAATCCATTTTGAGTTTATTTTTTTGTATGCCGTTAGAGAATTAATGTTCTAATTTCATTCTTCTACATGTAGCTGTCCAGTTTTCCCAGCACTAGTTATGAAGAGACTGTCTTTTCTGCATTGTATATTCTTGCCTCGTTTGTCATAGATTAATTGACCATAAGTGCGTGGGCTTATTTCTGGGCTCTCTGTTCTGTTCCTTTGATCTATACATCTGTTTTGTGCTAATACCATGCTGTTTTGATTACCGTACAGTATAGTTTGAAGTCAGGGAGCGTGATTCCTCCAGCTCTGTTACTCTTTCTCAAGATTGTTTTGGCTATTTGGTGTCTTCTGTATTTCCATACAAAATTTAAAATTATTCTAGTTCTGTGAGAAATGCCCTTGGTATTTTGATACATTTTTTCCTTTTAGTTTTTTAGATTGTGAAACCTGTGTGTATAGAAGAATGTTTAAAAACATGTAAAACTGTCACTATTTGCAGATGACATGATAATTACCGATAGAAAACCCTAACGACTCCACCAATAAAACTGTTAGAACTAATAAACTCAGTAAAATTGCAGGATACAAAATCAGTATACAAAAGTCTGTTGCCTGTCTGTGTACTCATAATGTACAATCAGAAAGTGAAATTAAGAAAACAATCTCAGGACTTCCCCAGTGGCACAGTGGTTAAGAATCCACCTGCCAGCGCAGGGGACACGGGTTTGAACCCTGGTCCGGGAAGATCCCACATGCTGTGGAGCAACTAAGCCTGTGCGCCACAACTACTGAGCCTGTGCTCTAGAGCCCGCGAGCCGCAACTGCTGAGCCTGTGAGCCACAACTACTGAAGCCTGTGTGCTCTAGGGCCTGCGTGCTGCAACTACCGAAGCCTGCACGCCTACAGCCTGTGCTCTGCAACAAGAGAAGCCACTGCAATGAGAAGCCTGTGCGCCACAACGGAGAATCGTCCCCGCTCACCGCAACTAGAGAAAGCCCACGCGTGGCAACAAGGAAGACCCAACGCAGCCAAAAAAAAAAAAAGAAAACAATCTCATTTACAGCTGTATCAAGAGGAATAAAATATCTAGGGATAAATTTAACCAAGGAGGTGAAAGACCTGTACACTGGCAACTGTAAGATTGATGACAGAATTGAAGAAGACACAAGTAAATAGAAAGATATTCTGTGCTCATGGATTGGAAGAATTAATATTGTTAAAATTTCCATACTACCCAAAGCAATCTTCAGATTCAGTGCAATCCTTATCAAAATTCCAATGGCTTTTTTCACAGAGATAGGGCAAACAGTCCTAAAATTTGTATGGAACTACAAAGACCCTGAGAAGTCAAAGCAGTCCTGAAAAAGAACAAGGCTGGAAGCATCACACTTCCTGATTTACAACTACTATACAAAGTTATAGTGATCAGAATAACATGGTGTTGGCAGAAGTACAGTCACATAGATCATTGGAACAGAACAGAATGCCCAGAAATAAACCCACACACATATGGTCAATTAATTTTATGACAGAGGAGCCAGGAATACACAGTGGAGAAAGACAGTCCCTTCAATAAATGGTGTTGGGAGAACTGGATCCCTGTCTTAACACCATTTACAAAAACTAACTCAAAATGGAGTAAAGATTTGAACGTAAGACCTGAAACCATAAAACTCCTAGAAGAAAACGTAGGTGGTGGTAAGCTTCCGGACATAGGTCTTAGGGATGATTTTTTGAATCTGACACCAAAAGCAAAAACAAAACAAGTGGGATTACATCCAACTAAAAACTTCTGCACAGCAAACGGTCAACAAAATGAAAAGGCAACCTACTGAATGGGAGAATATAGTTGCAAATCATATATCTAATAAAGGGTTAATATCCAAAATATATAGAGAGCTCAATGGAAAAAAATCTGATTAAAAAAATGAGCAGAATATCTGACAAGACATTTTCCCAGAAAAGACATAGAAATGGCCAACAGGTATGTGAAAAGATGCTTAATACCACTAATCATCAGGGAAATGCAGATCAAAACCACAATGAGGTATCACCTCACACTGGTCAGAATGGCCATCATCAAAAAGTCTACGAAAAAGGGAATCCTTGTGCACTGTTGATGGGAATGTAAATTTTGGGTAGCCACTGTGGAAAATAGTGTGGAGGTTCCTCAAAAAATTAAAAACAGAACTACCATAGGATCCAGCAATTCCACTCCTGGGTATTTATCTGAAGAAAATGAAAGCACTAATTTGAGAAGATTTATGCCACCCCGTGTTCATTGCAGCATTATTTGTAATAGCCAAGCCGTGGAAGCAGCCTAAGTGCCCATTGAGAGATGAATGGATATAGAAGATCTGACACACACACATACACACACACTGGAATATTACTGAGCCATAAAAAAGAAGGAAATCTTGCCATTTGTGACAACATGGATGGACCTAGGGGGCATTATGCTAAGTAAAATAAATCAGAATAAGACAAATACTGTATGATCTCACTTATATATGAAATTGTAAGCAACAACAACAAACGAACAAGCTCATAGATACAGAGAACAGATTGGTGGTTGCCAAAGCCAGGGCCTGGGGGCTCAGAGAAATGGGTGAAGGGGATCAGAAGCTCAAACTTAAGGTTATAAAAGAAGTAAGTCCTGGTGGTGTAATGCACAGCATGATGACTACAGTTAATAACACTGTATCCTATATATGAAAGTTCCTGAGAGAGAGAGAAGATATTAAAAGTTCTTATCACAAGGCAAAACATTTTGTAAGTAGGTGTGGTGACTGATGTTAACTAGGCTTGCAGTGATGATTTTGTAACATGGACAATTATCGAATTGTTATGTTGTACACCTGAAACTGATACAACGTATGTCAGTTATACCTCAATTTGAAAACCCTAAAACGTGTAAAGTTTGTATAATAATAATAGTAACAGAAGTTCCTGCATATTGACCACCTAGGTTTAGAAATCGAGCGTTAGCAGTATTTTAGATCCACCCTGCCCTAAGTTAATCCTTCTCCTGATTTTGATGTTACTTGTTCCCTTGCTTTGCTTTTTTGCCTCATTCTCTGTATATTGGTATGTACCCTAGTCGGTGTGCTCTTGGTTTTGGAAAGCAGCTGTTAGGCATAGACATGGCCAGGTAAGGTTGGGTCAGTGTTTTCACTGTCATTCAGGTAAAGGATCCTGGGAAACTTTGCTGAACAGAGACTGGCTTCAGCTTCTCTGAGAGGACAGGAGCCTGGTCCAAGGAATTAGGTTGACAAAGTCCATCGTTAGTCCTGAGAAGCCAAGCTCTCTAGAAATGTGTGAAGTGGACCCACAACTGACATCGGGGAGAAGTACCGTCCAAGAATGTGGACTGCCCTTTAGTTTCTGCTTCTCAGACCCCAGTGGCCTGACTTGGGTGTCAGGAGCAGGTCAGAGCAGATCTCTCGTGGGGTCAGCGAGCGCAGTCGGCAGTCCAGGCTGAACCTGGGCTGGAGGGCAGCGTCACGCTGGGGGTCCTTGGGCCTGGCCCCTCTGGGTCTGTCGGGGTGGAGAGCTCTTCTCCGCCCCACTCGCCCACCCTGTCTGACCCGACTGTGCGCCCGCGCGCTCCCCTCTCCGTCCTCTTGGGCCTTGTTCCCTTTCCCCTGTTGCCATCTTTCTCGGACGCTCGGATTTGCTGGACTATATTCCGGTGGCTTTGAGAAATGTTGCCTGAGGGAACCGTGTTTGAGGGCTTTAGTGTTGAGTGATGTAAGTACAAGTTCGGGTGCTTCCATCCTGCAAGCTCGTGAACTGTTTTGGAGAGCTTTCCTTGGGGATCGTGGATTTGGAGTATCATTTGGTCACGTCATTTCCTCCTCACTACTTCAGGTGGTTTTGGCATCTAAGATACAAGCTACTGTAGCCAGCCTGGGACTCTGACCCCAACCCCAGCTCCTGTGGTCTGGCCGCACATCGCTCTTCCCGGTGAGCCTCGGCCCCTCGCTCTGACTCCTGTGCTCCATCCGCCTTCGTGGCCCACAGCGCGATGCCCTTTAGTGTCAGTGTCACATTTGGGTGTGTGGTGGGGTGTCGTGGCGGACGTGTGGAGCTTGTGGGTCCCCTTCTAGGATTCAAATTTTAAAAATTAGGGTGATATTCCTCCCAAACCAAACAGCGGTGTGCGGTCTTGTTCTCAGTCCTCCCCATCCTCTGGCGCCTGCTGGTTCCTCACTCTGGTCCTGTTTTAGGAAATCACCACCTCTCAGAGGTGGAGCAGTGACCCTGCACTTGGTCACACAGCTAGAACGCCCATGAGCCTTAGTGCCCCTGCCTGGTGTTGTGTGCTTAATCATTCACTATCCTGTGTCACTGAGGAACAGATTTTCCAGGGAGAGGCTGGCCTGTGGCTGTGGCCTACCCATGAGTGTGACGTCGGTGGATGGTCCACAGACGTTGGTGGTCCAGGTAGTTGGTCACATGTGGAGTATATGCTTGTAAAAGGCCCAGAGATAACTGTTGATGTGTTAACTTACTTCTGGATAGGTAGAGAACTTTTTAAATTCCTTTATTTAAAAAAATGTGAATGTAGTACCAGGTCTTCTTTTCTGCTACATGTAATTTTGATGAGGTGTGTGGAGTGTGGTCAGAACAGTGGCTTTAGGTTTTAGGTTATGTGCTGTGAGCAGGTCCACAAGTGGAGGAGGATTCTTGTAATAGTAAAAAGCCCGTGCCTCTTGGGTCTGTTTTTGACCAGGTTTTCTTCTTTCAGAAGTGTTTTAGGTTGTTCTATGTTTTAAAACATTTGAGGCGTTTTTAAAGACAAATTTCATTAAGGTATGTATTCTTTAATAACATAAGTTTTTCCCTTCATCGTTTCTGTTTTATTGTCTTCTCAGATAAGGCTCAATATTCTTTATTTTGCAGGGAGGAAGAGTCTCTGGTAGAACAGTTTGTGTTTGAAGCCTTGGTTACATACGTGGAAAGCCTGGCCTTAGCACATGCGGATGAGAGGTCCTTGGGTAGGTCCCATTCGGGCTTTCTGTGTGTGCGCAGCGAGCCTGTTCGCGCGGGGGCCTGGGTCACCCCCTCGTAAGGTGCTGTCTTCTCCTCACATCCCCGTTTAGGGTGATAAGTGAAGGGGAGTTGGGGCCCTCTGCTGCCTCAAACCTGCTTGGTACAAGAGGCTTCAGTGCCTCCTCTACAACTCGCTGTGTCCCCTGGTGTCCACTCAGCTTGACCCCTGGTTGGTCAGGGATCCTGGCCAGGGTAGGGTGGGGCAGCCCTGCTGTGAAGCTGCAGTGAAAGCGCACGGCTGGCACGAGCTAAAGAAAGCTGGCCCTTGTCTCTGAATTCACTAATGACAGCCAGAAGGTAGAAAGGAGGTTTCCTTACAAGACTGTGTGTAGCAAGGCTATTTTGACGGTAATTAAGACGTCACTTTAAAATGCTAAGTCAGAAATAGGCTGAAGTGGCAAAGAGAGTAATAAATGATCGTCTTTGCGGTTAAATTCTGTCCGGAAGCTGTCAGGACCATCCAGGAGTTCTGGGGCTGGAAGACTTCTTGGTGATCTCCCCGCTCAGCCTGCATGGGGGTCTGGCCCGGGGCACGTGGTCCCTGACGTGGCTCTCGCAGCAGGTGCCGTGGAGACCCCCTCTCACTTGCCAGACGGTGGTCTCTCTCATTTTTTGACAGATTGCAGCTCTGTTGTCCTCCATGGTGACAGCCCTACTAATGAGCAAAAACACTTAAAATTCAGTCCTGCCGTCAGCCGTCATTAGCTTAAAATTGCCTTATCTTGACATCATATATAGGTGAATTTTCTCAAGTGAAATTTTACTCTTTTAAAATCACTGCCATAGTTAAAAGGCGTAGATGAAATTTTACTCCTTTAAAAATCACTGCCATAGTTAAAAAGTGTAGAAAGAAAACTTCCTTGGTAACAGAGGTCAAAACAGGCTGTGTGAGGCCCCTTTCCTGAATAACCCTAGACGCCTGTAGATGGTTTTACTATTTTATTTCTCTTCTCCTCCTGCAGTGGCTGTATTATTAGCTATAATATAGTTTAACCTACATGAGAAAAGTGCGGGTCAAGGAACTGACCCCCTGAAATGATAGCCTTCAGCGGGGTGCACGGGCTCTGGCCTACTTCGTGGGTTTTGTAACACCTGCAGAGCCCTTCCATCTCAGACCTGTACGCAAGGCTGTGCCTTGCTGTCCTGCGGTCTTAAACATGGGTTTTGTATTTGGATGTGCAGTGTTGTATTTTGAGGGATGAAAAATACTCTTTTTTTTTTCTTTTTTGGCGGTACGCGGGCCTCTCGCCATTGTGGCCTCTCCCATTGCGGAGCACAGGCTCCGGACGCGCAGGCTCAGTGGCCATGGCTCACAGGCCCAGCCGCTCCGCGGCACGTGGGATCTTCCCAGACCGGGGCACGAACCCGCGTCCCCTGCATTGGCAGGCGGACTCTCAACCACTGCGCCACCAGGGAAGCCCTAAAAAAAAAAAAATCACCTTTTTAATTACAAAGCTAGGCCAATAAGCCTGTAGTACTACTTTGTTAATGATGATCAGCTGTAGATCTCCTTCAGCAATCTCTGTTTGTGTTGAGAGCAGGTACAGTTCAGCAATGCTGCGATGCTATCGATCACCTGGGGCGCATCGTTGAGAAGAAGCACGTTTCTTTAAACAAAGCAAAAAAGCGACGCTGTCCCCGGTAGGTGATGTTGCTTCCTTTTTCTTTTTCTTGCCACTGAACATAAAACTAAATCTCAGTTAACACAGGAGAATCTAGGAGGAATTTGTGAAAGTACAAAGTCAATTTTCCAAAGTAACTTAAAAGCTTTGTGTTTGAGAGTGCTTTGTTTAAGGTGTCGTCTTGGTTGGGATAGTGGATACAATTTGAAAATCAGTTTTGTAACTGAGACATTTGTCTGCACTAATATTGAATATGAATTTGGTGTGGAATTATTTGCTTGGAATATGCATGAGCTGTTTGTTATGGAGTAGGTTCGAAATGTAAGAACTAAAATATTGAAATAGTAGGATTTTGATAGAATGAGGTTACAGATTATGAAATGAAGCCGCTCAAAACCAAGGCTGGCTTATTGCCCAGTGGTTTCCAGTCTTTGCTCCCATTTCCATCCTGGCAAGGTCTCTTTCTCAGACGGGGTGCGGGTGTGCCTTGCCTCTTCCCCCAGTTCTGTGCAGGGGTCTGCAGGCTCTGGTGTCTGCTGGCGCCCACCACTCTGCAGAAGCATAGCCTGTAGACTGGACATTAATACTCCCTCTGTGGTTTTATATTAATACTCCCTCTGTGGTTTTAAAATTGATTCTTCCAGATTCTGCTGCCGAGTATGACATCCCTTCAGGTCATTCATGCTCACACTTGAAAGTAGAATTACCTTGAGGTCTGGTTACATACAGTACAGGTCGCTGGGCCTTGCTCTGGAATTGGCTTCAGTAGGTTTAGGGTGGGGCTGAGAATTTGCCTTTGTGCCAAGCTAATACTGATGTAGCTGGTCCAGGGACCACAGTTGGAGAAGCACTACTTCAGAGCTTAAACCCTCTTTCATTTTAAAGTGCATTGAAAAGGAAGCGTGAAAATACTTGGGGCTGATCTTTTAAGAAATACTTTTTAATTTTTCCCTCACTTAAAAAAATAAAAGGTAAGCAGCATTTAGGACCGATTTCACCTGTGACGTTTTGATCGTATTCTAATGATAATACACTAAAAATAAATTGAATGCCTTTAAATATGGTTTCTACATGTATCAAGGTAGCAAAATTGAATTTATGGTTTTTAGACTCTGGGGTCAGCTAAATGCTGAATGTTGGGGTGTGAATATTAAATACAGTGTATTCTCCACGCAGAGGCTTTCCACCTACGGCACCCTTGTGTTTATCGGATGTGGTCCAGTGGCTTTTCGCCAATTGTGGGAGGCCTCAGACAGAATGTCGACACAAATCCATAGAACTCTTTTATAAGTTTGTTCCTTTGTTGCCAGGTATGATGGTCTTTATGCCTATAAACGACTTTTGCCAGTAGTTTCGAGATGCACTTATATAAAACATGATATTTCCATTAGTTACATAAAGGTAACATGTTCTAATAAATACAAAGAATAAGTACAAAAAAATAATCATTGCAGATCATTTGTATGACAGGTGATAAATTGTCGCTGTACATTGCTCAAAGATTTATAGAAGGAAAGAAAAAAATGCTGTTTTGATGTTAGACGATACAGAAGAGGTGAACTTAGAATTTCCTAGTACCTTTTATTCCACAGCATGTTTGCTATTTTTGTCCCACTTCAAAGAAAGAAGGAAGGATTGGATGACCATAGTAGTTAGCACGATATTCAGTTAAGGTTTAGAAATCTTATTAATAGTTAATGAAGCGGGACTTCCCTGGTGGCGCAGTGGTTAAGAATCTGCCTGCCAGTGCAGGGGACACAGGTTCGAGCCCTGGTCTGGGGGAAGATCCCACATGCCACGGAGCAACTAAGCCCGTGTGCCACAAGTACTGAGCCTACGCTCTAGAGCCCGGGAGCCACAACTACTGAGCCCGTGTGCCACAACTACTGAGCTTGTGCTCTAGAGCCTGCGTGCTGCAACTACTGAAGCCCTTGTGCCTAGAGCCCGTGCTCCTCAACAAGAGAAGCCACCGCAATGAGAAGCCCGCGCACCACAATGAAGAGCAGCCCCCATTCGCCACAACTAGAGCAAGCCATGTGCAGCAGCAAAGACTCAACGCAGCCAAATATAAATTAAAAAAAAAAAACCCACTTATATAAAAAAAAAAAAAAGTTAATGAAGTAACGCAGTTGTTTTATTTCGGCCTGTAATTAATACGGAATTGCCAGACTCCTAAGTCAGAATGATCTTAGATCATTTGGTATTAAAGGAAAGCAACGGACCTATGCTTCTCAGTAGTTACTGTACTAAACCATTAAACTGTACTTAAGAGACTTGAGGTAATTTCTAAGTTTCTCAGGAGTAAATGTATTGGTAGCTCGGGTGTGGGGTTCGGTAGCTCAGGCGTGGGGAAGCTGTGCCCCAGCACAGACTCAGGCCCTGGCTCCCCTTCCTGTGCACCGAGCACTAGTCCAGAACCAGGACGTGCTGTGGCGTGTGTATTTGGGTGAGGAGGTACCAGCACACAATGGACTGTGAGCTGGTTCTCTTTAGCAAGGGCCGTGGAGGGCCTCTGTGGGGCTGCTTCAGGGGCAGGAGGTGGAAATGACTGCGTGTCATTCTGAGACTTAGAAGGGTGCTGCATTTGTTTTGCTCGAATATGATGTATACTGTGGAATGCGTTATGTTAAATACTAAATATTCTGCATACTGTATGTTGTGATCGTATTCATACTATGCATTATATATACTGTATAAATACATAGTATGTAATATCTACTATACTATGATTTTATGTATATGGTAGAAATGTATGTTTGTATTTTTTAATTTAGAGAATTGTTTTAAAAACATTATGAGTATTTTATGTATGCTTACTGCTTTTAGTTAACAAGTTTGTTTTACATGTTGTCATTCTCACAATGAAGTCAGTGAAGAGTGGATGGGATGGAGGGCCAGGCATCCTCTCCTTATTTCTAAAGGAAACTGAGGCGCAGGCTCTCGTGAAGTAGGACTGCCTGCTGCAGGCCCCGCGATTCCCAGCGGCGTCGGCTGGCTGAGCACACACGTTTGCCCTGCTCTGCTTCCCAGCCGCCTGCCGCAGGGGCCTCGTATACTTTCCGTGGAATAATAGCGCTCTACCTCTTAGGATGGCCTTTGTTAGTAAGCACAGGATGCTGAGTCCTGGTGAACCTCGCCCTGCCGCCACCATGACTCACCTCTTCTGTGTCTTCCAGTGGGGTGTTTGCCCTCTTCTTTGTCTTTGCCCCTTTGATTTTTAAGGTCCCGTGTCCTGCAGTAGTGCCCTGTGCGTGGTGGGGCCGGGTATGTGGACACCCAGATCCGTGGGTCGTAATGACAGGTGGAGGTTTGTCCCTGCTGCGTGTCAGGGCCTTCTGATGCCGACACTGGGGAGTGGGGGCCGGTTGGGTGGAGAGGCAGAGAGACAGAGACCACCTCACGGTGGGGAGCCCCCCACCCCCACCCCCGGCCCCAGTCCTCGACCTGTCTTGCCTCCCTCTAGACCTGTCTTCCCAGGTCCTTCCTTCCTGCACGTCCTCTTCTGCCGCTCTTAGCTAGCGCTCGATGTAGAATTTAAATATAGTGGTAGTCTTCACTCATGGTTACAGTTTTATTCATTTCTTCATAGTGAAAATAATGGAATGTTTAATATTTCTTCCTAAAACAAACCCTGAAAACATGGTACTAATCTTTTACTTATATAGCTTGTGAGAAGTATTTTTTGACACAGTAAAAAAAAATTTCTTCTTTTTTTTTTTTTTTTTTTTTTTTAATAAATTTATTTATTTATTTATTTATGGCTACATTGGGTCTTTGTTGCTGCGTGCGGGCTTTCTCTAGCTGTGGAGAGCGGGGGCTACTCTTTGTTGCGGTGCACGGGCTTCTCATTGCGGTGGCTTCTCCTGTTGTGGAGCGACGGGCTCTAGGCGCGCAGGCTTAGTAGTTGTGGCGCACGGGGGCTTAGTTGCTCCGAGGCACGTGGGATCTTCCCGGACCAGGGCTCGAACCCGCGTCCCCTGCATCGGCCGGCGGATTCTTAACCACTGCGCCACCAGGGAAGCCCCAGTTCTTCTTTTGCATCAGAAATATATTACTGTTTTGGATGCTTCTGTAACTTCATTAGAGTCAGAATGACTTGACCTTTTCACAGCCACTGATTTCAGAGCATACAAAATACACTGTAATGTTTTTTCCTTTAATTTAGAAAATGATTAATACCTAAAAGAAAACTATCTTTTCAAAAGCAGATCATTTGACTCTTTTATTTAATAAGCATGGCACTTCACATGTGGTAGATGCTATTCTAAGCACTTTTTCAGATATTAACTGCTTCAGTTCACTTCACCTTGGTGACAGCCTCAGAGGTGGATAGATAACTGTGTGCATCTCACTGTGGACGAGGAAGCAGGCTGGCGAGGCCTGGTCCCCGCGGCCGCCAGCGGCACAGGCAGAGGGGCTGGAGTGTCTGACTGCTCTGTGTTTATTCCTTAAAAAAAGCAATAATGACTATCAAGAAAAAAGGAGAAAGAGTATGAAGTTTATAGGTATTCAAATGGTGTCCGACTATGTTAATAATGTTTAAAGAAACTGAAGAGAATGGCTTTTGATGGAAATACTTTCTTGACAGTAAGTACAGTGAGCAAGTTGTGAGTGCTGCGGTTAAAATAAGATTATCCTGGATCATTTTGGAATTTCAGTGCACTGGTAGGTCGTTTATGTGGGACATTTATGGAAAACTATATTTGAAATATTGTGATATTGCCTGTCTTGTTCTGGTCTGATTACATTTTTAACATACCAGACTTTTAATTTTTGTTTTTTTATTATTGGGAGATGCTGGTTTTAATTAGGTACAGTGATTAGATCAAGTGATTTTTAACCACGTGAAAGTGATTTATATGTGTGTTTTAATCTTATTTCTCTTTTAAGGCAACAAATCCCCTTCCCTGTGGCTGAGAGACCTGATCCAGAAGGAAGGCATCTCCTCCCTCATAAATGCATTTGAGGGGGGAGGAACCTGCGATCCACCAGCCGGCATCCTCACCCAGCCCACCCTCCTCCAGCTGCGCGGGCCGTTCAGCCTGCGTGCCACGCTGCAGTGGATGGACACGCTGCTGGCTGCACTGGAGTGCTACAACACCTTCTTGGGCGCAGGGACCCTTGGTGCCGCCCAGCTCCTGGGTGGGTAGAGCCTCCCTGGGTCAGCAGCGTCTGGCTCTGCCTGGAACCATGCCGGGGCCAAGATGGGTGGGGTTTTGGTTGGACAGGATCACAGGGTGTCATTTCTTCAGCTCTGCCTGCATCTCCGAGCTCACAGTGAGGGTGGGGGGGACTCCCTGCCCAGAGTCTGTGCTGCTTTCTTGCCCTTTTCACAGGTTCTCAGTGACCCTTGTGTAGAGTAACCTTCTGAGATTTTTCTGAGGCCCTCTGATCTTGTGCCATGTCTCTGTGTAGCGGGTATTTAGTTTTCTTGCATCTTTCTATCCCTGGAGCTTCTCTGTTGTAGTGCGGTAGTGACCGTGTTGTTTGCAAAGGACGTCAGGCGGGTGGGATGTGAGTGCTGGGCAGGCTCTGTCCCCCTGGGGACCCCGGTGGCCCACGCGGGCAGGCGCTGGCTCTGGGAATGGTGTCCCCCGGGAAGCAGCACCTGGAGCCGGCTGTCTGTCGCCTGACAGGTGCGCTCTCTGCTTCAGGGTTCTCGGAGCAGCTGGCTGAGTCTTCTGGCGGTTCTCCTGGACCGCCCCCTCCCGTGGGCGGAGCCTCAGACTTGCCCTCAGAACGGGCTGTGCTCTTTACATGATTGTTTGTGCTGGGGGGGGGGGGGGCCTCCCGTTGCAGCCGGGGCGGCATCTGACCAGAGGGCCTGCTCTTCTCTCCCGCAGGCCTGTCAGAGGTGACGGGGTTGGGAGGAGTCAGATGGCCCCTGGCCTGTTGGGTTCAGGGTACCTAGTGTTTGAGAACGTAGTTCTGAACACATTTTCTCCCAATTCTTTAAATACGTAATGACCTGCCAGTTGACAGTTTGATCGCCTTCCTTAAGTCTAAGGAGAACAAAGACCTGCAAGCCATCACCCTAGAGGACCTAACCAGCCTCCACCTTTGTTCACTCCCTTGGCTTGTGCACCATGGTTGTCACGTGTCCCCTGCCTTTACCCCAGAACGGTGAGCTGTGCTCAGATTGCGGAGCAGAGGACAGCGTGTCCATCCTTCCTGTGGCGAGCGTGTCTCACACTCACGAGTTTTGGGAGAAACCCATTTGGGAGTTGATCTGAAATTGATCCCATAAAACGTCAGTCACAGCCTCCTGCTTAAAGGCCACTGCCATGGCATGTCTCTCCGTTGCCCTCTGAAGGACATTTAGGTTGTTCCTATTTTTTTTATTATCAAAAACAATGCTAAAATTAACATCCTCAAAGCACATCTTTGCAATTTTGCCATTATTTCCCGAGGATAAAATTTCAGTGCTGGATCAAAGCATATGAGCTTTTAAACCTTTGATAGAAATTGGTGTGCACGTTTTTTTAAGCTTTTAGTACGATTTGGCAAATAGCCCTTCAAAAAGATCATGTTAATTTATTATGGTCCCATGGTAGTGTTTGCAAGCCAAGACCTAACCTTCCGTAGGTGTGTTCTTACTGTATGAGTCTGCAGTTGAGTTCTGTTCAGGTGGTGTTTTGAAATGAGAAGAAATAAGTGCTGTTTTATTCGGCTTTCATTAAAACCTTTAAAATTTTGACGGAAAGTATATCACATCTATACTTAAATACGGAACTTAACATTAACCTTAGTGGGTTTAGAAGGAAGCGTATGTTAACATTTTAATACAATTTTTTCTAGGTGCTGAAACACAGTCTTCACTTTGGAAAGCAGTGGCTTTCTTCTTAGAAAGCATTGCTCTGCATGATATCACGGCGGCAGAAAAGTGCTTTGGTGCTGGGGCCGCAGGTGACAGACCCATCCCACAGGAGGGAGAAAGATACAATTACAGCAAATGCACGGTGGTGGTCCGGGTCCTGGAGTTCTCCACAACGCTGCTTGGCACCTCCCCTGACAGCTGGAAGGTAGGCCTGCCCACTGCCCTGGTCAAGGGGCCTGTGCTTGGCTACCCACTGGTGGTTCTGACCTTCTTAGAATTTTCCCTTGCTATAGGAGTTGTCTCTTCTTGAAAATAATGATAAAACTCTGCATGTGCTTCAGATTCTCCCTATGCAAATAAAAGACACAGTTTTTCTAGATGGTTATTGGCTACTGTGTTTTATGCTGTGATCAAGCATCTGCCTGACGAAATGCGCATCAGCCAACATCTCTAAATGTGTCTGTGAGGCTGAGACCTGCATCCTGTCAGTGCCTGCTCAGCGCCTACTATGCGCCAGGCCCTGCCTCTGCCAGGGCTGGAAGCCCATGGCACCACCCTGTGAAGGTTTCTCTGGGGCACCTCCGGGCCCTCCTGTCCACGTGTGGTCCACAGTTGCTCTCCTGCCGTGACGGCAGTCAGGTCCACGCGGCGGAGACCTAGGGACCGCAGAGCCTGAACTGTGTGCTGTCTGAGCCCCGCCCCATCCTTCCCGCTTGCTGGGCCGTCCACTGCGGTGAAAGTCCCGATGCTGACCGACGCGTGTGTCTGTGCAGCTCCTTGGGAAGGATTCGTGCAGTGCAGACCTTATGAAGCTCCTGCTGAGAACGCTGTGTGCGCCCTCGAGCGTGGGCTTCAATGTTGGGGACTTTCCGGTGATGGACCACCTCCCCAGTGTGTGCGTGGGCCTGCTGAAGGCCCTGAAGACGTCCCCGCACCGCGCTGCGCTGGAGGCGTGCCTCAGGGAGGAGGTCACGACATGGAGGTGGGGCTTCCAGGGCGGCCTCGGGGTGGGGGGGTGGGGGGCAGAGGCCCCCCCATGGCTTAGCCCTCAGGGCAGCAGGCGGCCTGCGGGTGGCCCTGAGTCGTCCTTGCGGCATTGGCATGCACCCTAGTTTGCTTAACCTGGGTTTGCTGTCCAGGACCTTGTGGTGGACTGGGGCACCGGGAAGCTAGTAAATACATTGCAGCAGGACACACAGTCTTCAGTGTCCTGTAACGTCATGAGACCGGCACTCACTTGGTTTCCTTTTCTTTTCCCTGCACGGCCAGCATTGAGGAGCTCTGCGCTGTTGACCTTTATGGCCTGGACGCTCACGTTAGTAGGGCCAAGCTGGCATCTGTCTTGTCGGCTTGTAAGCAGCTTCACAGGGCTGGCTTTCTGCACGTTATAGCACCATCGCAGGTAACTGTGCCAGTTTGTTTTACATTTCTCTTAGCTCATTATGCCAGTTTGTCGATCTATTTATAGCCTTTTAAAAATATCCCCTATGTACAGAGCATGCCGAGATAGGAATTAGAGAAATACTTGCTCCAGACGTGGCAGTGTTGCCTAGAGTGTAAATATGACAGTAAGTGTAAAAGTTTATAAATGTAAAATGAAAATAAAGGACACTTGAATATTTCCAGCACCTTCTGAAGACTTTTAGGCACTAACTGCTCTTGTGCCTGTGTGGCCAGGAGTCAGAGGTGAGTGAAAATGTCCCTGGCAGTTGGAAGGCAGTGGTCAGTGTTGGTGAACATGGATTTGTATTAATGAAAGGTGTGAGATTGTGTTTTTCTGTGTCATACCTCACTGTTGGGTATTTCAGTGTTGCTTTACTCTAGTCTGCAGATGAGCAGCATTCTCTCGGCACAAAGCTTCTCTCCCTGGTTCATAAAAGCATCGCACCTGGAGTCGAAGGGCAGTGCCTGCCCTCACTGGACCCCAGCTGCAAGCGGCTCGCCAGTGGACTTCTGGAGTTGGCCTTTGCTTGTGGAGGACTGGTAGGAGAAACAGCTGTGTGCACGTGTGCTGTCCCAGTGATGTCAGGCATCACTCACTGCAGCGTCTCTCAAAACGGGAATTTAGCTGCACGAGGCCTTGACCTGATTTATGTGAGATGACTTTCTAGAAGTTTTTTTTTTTCTTATTTTTAATATAAAAGGAGTAGAATGACCTTCTTAAGCTGAAGTTCTGTCTGTCCCAGTTTATTTCCAAAAGGCCTTCAGGCAGAGAGTGATTTGTGACCGCAAAGCCGACCTGTGTGGACACAGTGGCCGCTGCTTCCCCCGTCCTTGGCAGCTCTTCAGAGGCTGATGTGGGAGGGGCCCTGGAAGAGCATTCCAGATGCGCCACAAAGTGCTCAGGGCCTTCTGAGCTGTGCAGGGCTGGCCTCAGACAGTCTCTCTAGCTGTGGTTCCCCAGTCCGCCCACCCCCCCTTCTCAGGCCCGTTGTCCACTCGGTGCGAACAGCCCTTACCCTTCCTAGACCCCCCCAGCGACAGCCCCGAGGTTCTGTGGCGCGCTGCGAGACGCGCGAGCGAGCGAGTCAGGGAAAGAGCTCTCACCCAAAGCGAAACCTGGAAGGTGGGGCCCCGCTGAACAGTTAGACCGACCCAGGCCTCCCAGGCCCAGGCCCCTGCAGACTCTGCGTCCTCTGCTGTCAGACTTAACAGCCGCCAGGGAGTTGTGTGCCGCAGCCCTTCTCATTTCCTCTCTGCAGTGTGAGCACCTGGTGGGTCTTCTCCTGGACACGGCGGTGGTGTCCATGCCGTCCTCAGGAGGGTCCCAGAGGAACATTATCAGCTTCTCTCACGGACAGTATTTCTACGGCTTGTTCTCAGAAACAATCAACGCTGAACTGTTGAAAAATCTGGATGTTGCTGTGTTGGAGCTCATGAAATCATCTGTGGATAATCCCAGAATGGTAGTGGATTTTTCCTTTTAATAAAATATATTTTCTTTAGTGATGCTTATTAAAGGGTTGCCATATGCCTGAAATGATACATCACTAAAACAAAGTGAGGGACTTCCCTCACTGGCCCAGTGGTTAAGACTTCGCATCCAAATGCGGCGGGGTGTGGGTTCCATCCCTGGAAAGGCCGGCCTGCCTTTTCATCCCCGCCGGCCGGGGCTGGCCCCGATGTGCCGCAGGCCCCCCCGTTCGTGGCTTCCACGGGCTCGAGGCTGAGTTGTCATTTGCCAGGTGTTCCTGCTGTAGTCCCTTCACCCCTTCAGATTGAACCTCTGCGGATCAATATATTTTTTAAATTTATTTATTTATGTATGTATGTATGTATGTATGTATGTATGTATGTATGTATGTATGTATGTATTTATTTATTTATTTATTTATTTATTTATTTATTTATTTATTTATTTATTTATTTATGGCTGCGTTGGGTCTTCATTGCTGCAC
>RJWK010007526.1:0-40498 GCA_004363435.1 Platanista minor | reverse complement strand
ATCAACAGGCTTCTTAGAAGGATGAACTAAGGTATCTACCATGATTATTTTTGTAATCTGGTCAGTTAATAAACAGTGACTTCTTTCAAACTGAAAATAAATAAATTAAATAAAATTTTAAAAGATGAGAACAGAGAGGTAGAGAAACCTACAGAATGGAAGAAAGGAAAATTACGAGGATAATTTCACTAAATCCAAGATTATCACTTTCTTCAAGACCTAGGAGGAAAGTCTTCTCCTCCAGGAAGCCCTCTTAGACTGATTTGCTTCTACCTGATCCTCCACTAGATACTGGCTCATCACAGAGTCTCTAAGAAGCTTACAAGTTAGGGAGTTAAGACAAATTCATAAAGAAGTTTTTATAAGATAAAAAGCAATAGTAGTGGGAGAGTGGAACACACAAGAGAAGAGAGTCACAGAATAGCATAGTGGGAGAACCTGCTTCTGCTGGGGAGATAAACTTGTGTATGTATCAGGCCAGTCTGTGGTTTTTGTTTTTGTTTTTTTAATTCTTATTGATTGCACCTTTAGGGCCTGGGTCGCAGGACATTTTGTGTGCCTCTGGGCTGCCTTTCCAGCTGGGTCACGTAGCTTAGTGAAGGGAGAACCCACACTTTCGAGACCTCTTCTGCACTCCTTGGGGCCCAGACGATGTCCTGCATTGGTAAGTTCTCTGGAACTGCCTGCTGAAGACAAAATTTCCTCTCGTGCCGTCTAACTAGCAGAAACACAGGCCACAGCAGACTGCCTGAGAATAACTGAACCGTTTGAAATACACTTTCAGCATTTTCGAGTCATTGGGTTCTTAGCAAAGGCCTTTATTGGAAGAAATGATTTATTTCCCCTAGCAGGCCAAGTGATGCTTTTGGTTAATCATTTCTTTACTTGGTTTTTAGATTGCATTTCACAAAATCACCTCAGGGGCAAAGCTCTCCAAATGAAACTGTTAATAAGACTAGATAAAACCGTGGCAGGTTTTCAAACCACCCCTGAAGGCCAACCACATCACAAGCCCAAGCTCTAACTCCATTTGTAAATCTCCTGCAACAGTTCTAGGGGGTACACACTACCCACCTGTTCTTCCTGCCTTTCTCTGCCTGGGCCCCCAGGTGCTACTTTGAAGAGAACAGTTCCTGGAAATAAACATAAGAAGGAAAAAACCTGGACAAAAGGAAAATAGGCATCCAGGGTCAAATCTCCTCTGAGAAAGGGGTTCGTGCTGACCCAGGGCAGAATTGAGGCAAGGGTCACTCAAGGTTCCACAGCAGAGGAAGGAGGGAGTGAGCAATTTGCTCTCAGCCCCAATCAAGGCTGAGCAGACAGCAGTGTGACTGTCCCCAGCGAAGGCAGCCTCTGAGCTGACCACTCTAATGATCTGCTCCCTCCTGGTGGCCTGGAGGGATGCTAATAAGAATTGGCAAGTTGCCAGCAACCCATTTATCAATTCATTGATAATTCCTCTGGGCTGCCATTGCATCGATTTGACTCCAAATAGATCACAAAAATCAGCACTGAGATTTCTTTACCCTTTCTAACATTTCATGAGGGAGGAGTAGAAATTCACTCTGGACGGTCTGGAGACTGCCTCTGGCGACCAGGGGTTAGTTTTCTCTTTTCTCCTAATACACAGGGGCCTGGTCCACTCCAACCTGCCTCCCAGAGGTGAGCTGCTGCACTGGCTGGCTCTGCCCCCTTGCTTACCTAGGGCCTCGAGTCTCAGAGTATCGTCCCTAGACCAGCAACATCAGAATGACCTGAAGCTTATTAAAAATGCAAATTCTCAGGTCCCGCCCCACACCTGTAGAATCAGGTCCTGCATTTTAACAAGACTCCCCAGACGATTCATATGCACCTTAAAAAGCACTGTTTTAAACCAGTAATTTCATTCATGAGAATTTACTCTGAGGAAATCATGAGATGCACGCGTACCTGTGTTCACTGCAGGATTGCTTATAAAGACAAAAACTGGAAACCCACCAAATGTATCGAAGCAATATTTATTGAGGGCCTACTATGTGACACTGAGGAAATAGGACTGACAAAACAAAGTCCTAAAAATATGGGTTTTTTTTTTTCTTTTTCAGAGAAAACAATACATAGCCATTTAAAAAGTACCCTTTTAGAAAACCACCCTACTATTAGAGCCCTATTTCCTGCCTTCGAGCTTGGCTCAATTATTGTCATTCTCTCCAGACAAACAGCTCATGAAGGCTGCTAGGCTGGGGACATTTCCCTTTACTAAACAAATAAGCAAACACAGAAGGGTCTCAGCTGCCGGGGCATGTTGGAATTACATGTGAAATGAATCAAGAGCCACTTCCAGGGTTTATGATGTAGGAACATGACTGTTTGCTTTCACTTTTCCCCCGATTTTGCCATCCCCCAGGACATAATCCACTCAATCTCAGCTGCACGTGGCCCCTCCACCTTACAGCCACAACGCTCAGCAGATTTATGTCACCATATCCTTTTTTTTTTTCTAGGAAGACAACTCAAGATAAGCATGTTCAGTTTAAGCAAACATAACTTGATTCAACTACAGCCAGGAGAAGGGTAATAAACCCTGAAGAGGGGATCTTCCAGATAATATAGCAATATTATCTTGCCAGCCCAGGGCTGTGGTTTACGGCTACTCTCAATAGTTGCCCGTAAATCCCTGCTTTGCTTAGTATTATCCAAACACAGCAAAGTCTCTCAAGCGATGCTTCTTATAATAAGGTAAATTGTCAGTGGCTGCCTTTAAAACAAACAAACAAACAAACAAACAAAAAACTCGTGACAGTACAGTCCCCAGCCAGAGGAAAGGCCTCTTGTCTGTATCATAGCCACAGCCCAGGTAGTTCTACCTGCAGGGCTCACACCTGGAGGGGCCCCTGGAGTTGGGGCCCTGCCTCACTTCTCAAGGAACATGGCTGCTGAAAATATGAGCCCAGCTGAATTTCATCTTGTTGGTTTCTTATCTACTTCCCTTCCTTGATCACTCAAACCTGTTTGGCCTGCTAGAGTACTTCCCATATCTTTCTTCATTACCCCCCATCCTTACTGATTAGTCTCCTCATTGATTAATTCAACAACAAAGCCCCTTACTGTTTTGGGTGTCCACAACCTCAAATGAGCCAAGGAGCTCACTTCCCATGTGCAGAGAAAGAGACGTGAATAGAGCCAGACTTCCTAGGTGTCCACGATGCCACCAGTATTGGGAAGCCACATTTATTCTGTAATATTTAACTTAAAATGGCCTTTCCCAGCTGGGCCCCCTGCCATCCTCAAAGCTCTGTTTTGTCTACTACTCTTCCTTGGCTCTGAGTTTCTACACCTGCTGATTCTCTCCCTTCATGCTCCACCTGGTCCTGCTCCTCCTGTGTGAGCTGGCCCTAGTCTGTCTGCATCCTGTGACCTGCTCTGGAGGCCACCCTGCCTATGTCACTCCCCAGAGAACCTCCACCTGGGCTCCCCCTCTCTTTCTGGCAGAAAAACTTGATTTTTCTCCCACTTGATCATGAAGAGTTCTTTCCCAGCCTGTCTCTCCAGATCTTCCATTATAAATCTGAAAGCTCATTCAGCTGACTAATAACCAAGAGCCGTCCAGTGGCTAGACATCTAGAAAAAAGCCCAGAAGGGAAAGTCAAGGTTTCAGTTAAGAGAAGGAGAAAAAAAATTCATTTATATATATGATCATCTCACTAAATGCAGTAATAGCATTTGACAAAATCCAATACCAAAATCCAAAATTCTTAGTTTATGATAAAAATACTCATCAAATTAGGAATAGTTGGGAACTTCCTCAACCTGATAAAGAGCATCTACAAAAAACCCACAGCTAACACCATACTTAATGGTGAAAGACTGGATAATTTCCACCTAAGATCAAGAACAAGACAAAGATAACCATTTTTGTCTCTCACCATTTTTATTCAACACTGTATGGATGATTCTACCCAGGTCAATTAGGTAAGGAAGAGAAATAAAAGGATCCAGGCCAGAATGAAAGAATCAAACCATTTAATTAGTGGTTGCTTAGGGTTAGGGAATGGGGGTAGGAGGGTGATAGCCAAAGGTTTCTTTTTAAAGTAAAGGTTGCATATATTTGTGAGTATACTAAAAACGATTGGTTTGTATCGCTATTTTTAAAAAGTGGCCAGTGAAATAACAGAACTAGAAGAAAGGATAAACGTGGAAAATTCACAGAGAGGGTAATTAACAACATTAACTCCCCAGAGTTAAAGTTAAGGAAAAAAAAGTTCACTGGATGTAGTGATTATCAAGACAATTGAAGACCTGGCCTCAGAGAAAAACTGCCCTTCCATGTTGCCAAAGCCAGCTGCACACCCTATGCTCTCAATCACTTTCCTTTCTCTTTTTCCTCGATCTTCTTCCAGAAATATTTCCTCTATCTCTTACATCTTTTTGTAAAAAATAAATTTATTTATTTATTTTTTTTTTTGGTTGCCTCGGGTCTTCGTTGCTGTGCACAGGCTTTCTCTAGTTGCAGCGCATGGGCTTCTCATCGTGGTGGCTTCTCTTGTTGCAGAGCACGGGCTCTAGGCACACAGACTTCAGTAATTGTGGCTCACGGGCTCTACAGCACAGGCTCAGTAGTTGTGTTGCATGGGCTTAGATGCTCCGCAGCATGTGGGATCTTCCCAGACCAGGGCTCGAACCCGTGTCCCCTGCACTGGTAGGTGGATTCTTAACCACTGCACCACCAGGGAAGCCCCTATCTCTTACATTTTTAATCACATCATTCATACCTTTAATTCTTTCACCCAACAAATATTATAGCATCTCCATGTGCTGGGCACTCCTCTGGGCATCAGTAGACCTCTGCCTGCACCTCGTTGATAAGGACTATGTCATGTGGTCATTACTAGCTGCAAGCAAGGCTGGGAAATCAAATTTTTTCATTTTCTAGCTTCTTTGGTAGAACAAAGACAGAAGAGAAAACAGCTCGAATTAGAATTGAATGAATCAACCTATGTCTTCTTCCATACATTTACAAATAAAATTTTGAATCAAATTTGAACACAGGCCTGACAGCAAGTATTGTTTTCACGGCTACTGGAGAGCCCAGATACCCTCTAGTGGTTCTCTACCATTTGCTTAATTGCTCAGGTGAAAAACTTTGGAGTCACATTTGATTTCTGTCTTTTAATCATACCCTGCATCCAATTCATGAGCTGGTCCTGTGAAGCAAGATCTTCAAAATATATCTCTTCATCACCACTGGTACCACCCTAGTCCAAGCATCCCTCACCTCTCATCTGACCTATTACAACTGCTTCTTCTTTTTTTTTTTTTTTTTTTTGCGGTACGCGGGCCTCTCACTGTTGCGGCCTCTCCCGTTGCGGAGCACAGGCTCCGGACGTGCAGGTTCAGCGGCCATGGCTCATGGGCCCAGCCGCTCCGCGACGTGTGGGATCTTCCCGGACCGGGGCACGAACCCGTGTCCCCTGCATTGGCAGGCGGACTCAACCACTGTGCCACCAGGGAAGCCCACAACTGCTTCTTAATTGGGCTCCTCACTGTCACTCCTGTCTCCCACTGTCTAGTCTTCAACAGCACAGCCTGACTGATCCTCTCAAAACACAGATCTGATTATGCCACTCCCTTGTTGGACAGGCTCAAACAGCTTCTCATATTGCACTTAAAATTAAATCCAGTGAAGAAAGGATAATCTTTCCAATAAATGGTGCTGGGTCAAATGGCTATCCATATGTATAAAATTGCAGCCTGATCCCTACCTCACTCCATACAAGGAAAAGAAGTCTAGACAGACTTTATACCTAAACATGAAAGATAAAATAATAAAGTTGTAAGACAAAAACATAGGAGATCTTCCTTAGCTTTGAATAGGAAAAGATTTCTTAAAAAGAACACTAAAATCACTAACAATAAAAGAGCTACATTAAAATTAAGAACTTTCCCCCAAGAAGACACCAGTAAGAGGATGAAAAGGCAAACCACAGAGTGAGAGAAGATATTTACAATATAAATATCCAATCAAGGACCTGTGCCCAGAATATACAAAGAACTCCACAAACTTTTTTTTAAGACATTCAATTAACAGAAAAAAAAATGGGCAAAAGATTTGAACAGGTATCTCACGGAAGAAGATATCCGAATGGCTCACAAACATATGAAAATGTAACTTCACTAGTTATTAGGAAAAAGCAAAATAAAATTACAGTGGCATACCATTACAGACATATCAGAATGGCTAAAACAGAAAAGACAAACCATCTCTATTGTTGGTAAGAGTATGAAGCAACTGGAACTCTCATAAAAGGCTAGTGGGAGTGAAACGTGATACAAGCACTGTGAAAAACTGACAATATTTACTGAAGCCAAATATATATATATATCTCCCATAAGCCAGTAATTCCACTCTTAGATTTATACCCAACAGAAACACATACAGATATACTGAAATACTCAAACATGAATAATTATAGCAGCTGAATCTATTATAGCCAAAGCTGGAAACAACCCACATAAATAAACTGGAATATTCATACAATGGAATACAGTAAGTCCCCTACACACGAGAGAGTTCTGTTCTGAGACCGCATTCATAAGTCCAGTTAGTTCATAAGTCCAACAAAGTTAGCCTAGGTACCAAACTAACACAACCAGCTATATAGTACTGTACTGCAATAGGTTTTATAATACTTTTGACACAAATAATACATAAAAAACCAACACAAAAAATAGAGAAAACGTTTTTAATCTTACAGCACAATACCTTGAAAAGTACAGTAGTACAGTACAACAGCTGGCATACAGGGGCTGGCATCGAGTGAACAGGCAAGAAATAAAGATACTGTACTACTGTATTCTACTCAGTACTGCACAGTAAAGTACACAAAAGCACAACCCCTTGTAGAGGATGCACGGACAATATACGCCAGACACATGAACCAATTTAGGTGACTGGACATGTGAACACATGTTCCCATCTTTGAAAGTTCACAACTTGGAGGTTCGTATGTAGGGGACTTACTGTATTATATAGCAACCAGAGTGAACAAGCAATTATAACACACAACAACGTAGAAGAGTCTCACAAGCATAATGTTGGATGAATGAAACCAGACATAAAAGACTACATACTGTATGCCTTCATTTATAGGAAATTCAAAATCATTCTGTAGTTCTAGAAGTCAGATAGCAGGTCTCTGTTGGGAGGGGAGAGTGACTAGGAGGGGGCTCTAGGGTGGGGTGGGGTAAAATTCTATTTCTCAACCTGAGTGCAGGTTACACAGGGATCTTCAAATTTTTACATTTCTTTGTGTTCATTATGCTTCAGTAAAAAGATTTTCTTTTTAAAAATCCCATATGCTAAAAAAATTCAAATGTAGACATCAAAATGAAAGAGGATAAAATCCAAGTCCATAAGTGGCCTCCAAGCCTTGCATCGTCTGGCCTGGATCTTTGACCTTCACCTCCTGCAGTTCCGCCTTGCTCACTAAGCACGGCCACTACTTCTCGTTGCTCAGACACCTCGGGGCCTCTGCACTTGCTCCTCTCTCTGTATGGCATGTTTCTCCTCCAGGTAACTGAGGCTCACTCCCTGATTTATTCAGAATTCTACCCACATGCCCACATTCTTCCTGACCACTCATCTAAAACAGCGCACACAGTCTCTGTGGTTACCTGCTTTATCTTCCTTCCTAAGATGTATCACCACCATATTATTTGTTTCCTGCCCCCACTGTGATATGAGCTCCCTGACGGCGAGAACTTCTTCCATTTTACTCATTGTGGTATTGCCAGTGCCTAGAACAGGGATTTGTTGAATAAATGAATGAATAAAACTCAAGGGCAAGAATAGCTCTTTATTCAACTTTGTATTCCCTGTGCCCAGCGCAGAGATTGGTCCATTATAGGTGCTCAACAGATGTGTAATTGCTTTGGTGTTGAAATTACATAGCCAATAAACCTTTCCGTGGAAGAGGACAAGGTCTTTTGTGAGCAGTATATGTATGCTACCATTTCCACGTTGGCTCTGAAAAACAAGGCAAGGTTCTTAAGATCTGCAGTGAGGCCACAGATCCTGCTCTCACTTAAAAGACACAAAACCAACTATAAGAAGGCAGATCAATGCAATGATTCAATATTGCTAAAACCTAAGAGAGTAAGAAAACAATCCTTCTGCTTGGTTGAAATATTCCTGCAGAGATGAATCTTGAGTGACATGCAGTGAGAACACACTGGAATACCTATTTGCGAGATAACAAAGGCTCCCTCCCTGCTGTGCAATATTAACTCTCCACGTCTTTAGAACGACAGAAAGCCAGTTTCTCCCCAACACCCTGGTGACTCACCCATCTTTCTTTGTGTGCCATCACTGGTGTAAATAAGACTTTGTGGGGCTGTGGAAAGATGGGTACAGCAGCGACTAGGCAAAACCCAGCGCTTCCAAGTCTTAACGCCTGCAAGGGCCCTGTAGTGAGCACAGCAATCAAAGGCAAGCGTAGGCTGTCCACTGCCCATGCACCACGGGCGCTCCAGCAAGCAGGTGCTGGAGATGGAGCCTGGCCCCTCACAGTCCTCAAGTCGCCCAGCAGGGCAGCCCTTGGCCACAGGAAAACCAGAGCAGGCCTGCACCTCTGCCTCTGCCTCCCGGGCAGCTTCGGGAAGACGCAAAGGAACCCCCTGCCCTCCCCCCTCCCCTCCCCCAGCAGTGCCTCTCTCTCTCAGGGCTTCAGTGCTGCCCCACACCCACCCTTCTAAAAGTTGCTCTCTGGAAAGGATCCCAGACTCATTCACACTGAGGTGGACAGACTGATAACAGCTTAAGGCGCTTCTTCAATTAAAGGTACATTGGTGCAGACTTCTTTGGGGACCCAGTTGAACTCATCCTTTAAAACTCTCTTAAAATCATCCCTCTACCACATTTATCTACTTTCACTGTGATCCTCTCCTGCTTCTTCAGACTCAAACCTTTCATGCTTCTCACTCCTTTAACCTAGGACACAGAATACCCTACTCATGTCGGTACACATTAGGGAAATGCGGTGCCAGGCATCCGTTCTTCACCAGCCACTGGTGTTCCCCCTCTGCCCCACACCAGGACGCCCTGTAACTGTGAGCGGAGGGCACGCTGAAGGCCCTCAGTGCCCCACCCTTCTTCCCTTTAAGTAATTGCAGTGTCCGTGTCTTCTGTAAGCTGTGACAGGAACAATTCTTTACTACTTCCCTCATTTCAGAACTTTCTCAAACGGATTCTCATAGCTAAGTAGAGTTAAATCCATATTTTCACCCTGGCATTCAAGACAACCCCCATCATTTGGATGACCTATCTTACTTTCTCCCCATCAATCCTAAAAGTGAAAGGCTTAGCGGTAGAAGGGGACTGAAAAATTCAGAAGAGTAACATTTTTAAACACTTCTATTTTTCTTGAATTTTTAACCTTGTAAAAATATATGTGTGGACTTTTTAAAAAATGGTTTGTTTTGTCCCCCCCAAACACGTATCTTAGAACTGATAAAACACAGTAAGTGAGGAGATTGAAGCAGTATGGTAGGGATAAGGAAGTACAAAGGATAATTTCAGAGACACAAGCTTGATTGGCCTTAGGACAAGGAGAATTTGCTCTGATGTTACAGGCATGAGCGAGGCAAACGTTTGGGGGCCAGGTGCCCTCATATCCAGCATCCTGCCCTTGGATATTTAGAGCCAAGGAGACTGGCACTTCTGCCCTGCTTGAGCTGTGCAGCTTGACTTGCCTCTTCCCCCAGAGCCAGACTGTAGCAAGCTTCTCATGAACCCCTAAAGAGGGAGAGGTGGGACGCTCAGAAGCATCACCTGCTGTCTTCTCCAGATCAGACAGCCCTGGCCCTGTTGATACACTGAGAGAGAGGGCTGGCCTGTTGGGCTGTCTTGTTTCATTGTCCAGAGACTACGGAAATGGAGGTGGGCAATGAGATGGTTCTTAATGATGCATTTCCTTAGGGAACCCAGGGGGCTTTTTGCCCATTTTCATCCGTATGATAAAACAAGAACCTCAGAGCTCCAGCTCTGAAGCCCAGAGAGACCTATAGATTGAATCTTTGCTAATCATCAACAGACAGAAAGGAGGAGCAAGTGAACCTTAATTTCAGATCAGAAAACATACCCCCCACACAAACACACACACAGAGTGAGATGGTGAGACATCTGCAGGAGAAAAATGGATATTATTTTTAATTCTGAGTTTCTGTCATTAGATTTTCAGACACAATCTAGAAATGGTTGGCTTTCAATTTATTTTATGCAAGTTACTGCTGGCTACACATTTGTCTACAGTGACATTAGAAGCAGCAAACCAAGGACTTACGTGCATATTTCATTAGTAGGTAATTATGTTCCTTATAATTGGTTTCTAAATCAGACCATTTCACACAATTATGATGTTTTCTTTGCCCATTCAGTCAACTGATAAGATAGTAAGAAAGTTCTTTGTTATCAAAAAGGTATATTCTTAACCTCTACTACAGAGTAAAGGACATAAACTAAAATAAAAACACAATTATTTTGCATTCATAGAATACTCCCTGTTAAAATGCATCATAGACTCAAAAGGAAAAAGAAAAAGACTACAAGGACAGATGTTTCTAAATATATCAGGAGTAACAAAATACCAAAAGGGGAATTCGATGGTGGGGGCAGATTAAAAATATCAATAATGAAGTCATGCTGTTTAAATGCCAAAATCATTTTTCACCCAAATGAGAAAAGAAAACTGGGTCATAGTGAAGGCCACGAAATAACTACTAATAACAAAGGAATAACATGAGTCCTACGCTCAGAAAAATCTATTTTGTCCTTAATTAAGTTAACAAACATTTCCTAAGCACTATGCTGGGAACAAGGGCATGATAGTGGGGAAAACAAAGCCTCAGTGCTGCTGGAGCTTAACACCAACCACCAACCCCTGGGCTCTCAAACACTCAAACACACACACACACACACACAGGCACAAACACACACAAAAGACTTAGTGAAGCAACACGCTGGTGGGGAGTGGGGAATGTGCAGGGCAGGTTCTCAGCAAGACTGTGTAAGGCAGCAGGTAAAAGCACAGACTGCAAATCTCACCGCTACTAATGAAGCTTGGGCAACTAACTCTCTCTCTGTGCCTCCGTCTTCCCATCTGTAAAATGGAAATAGTACAAGTACACCTACCTCATAAGCATGCTGTAAGGATTCCATGAGTTAATATATGTAAAGCATTTAAAACAGTGCTGGAATGAATGAACAAACAAACAAACAAATAGGGCAGGTGACGGATGTGTTTATGGCACTGATTATGGTGATGGTATACTCATCTCCAAACTCATCAAGTTGTATACATTAATTATATCCAGATTTTTGTATCCCAATCATATCTCAAAGTGGTTTTAAAAAAAAAAAAAAAACAGTGCTGGGTGTAGTGTAGGCATTATTATAAGTGTTAGCTATTATTATCTTTCCCAACCTCTTTACAGCTTTCCTCCAGGGTAAAAATGCAGTCATGGAACATCCTAGGGACCCACTGGCCTCTTAAAACTCTCTCTAGTCCTCTGGGCCCACCTGCAATGACACCTAAATTTTACTGTAAAGCCCCAGCATTGATCCATAGCTGGTGTTCGATGCCTGTTATTCTCTCTCCTTGTCCACTCCCTCCTTAAAATACTGTCTATCCCAACTGCCCACCAATTGGCTCTGCTGCCAGAATTTCATAATTTCCCAGTCTTCATTTCAAGAGGGAGAACTATGTTCATGGATAAAATGTTCATAATTAAAAATTTCTCAGAATACATTTTTCCTATATATATGTTGATATCTTTCTTCCTCTAGTCCACCCACTAGAGATTAGTGTGAGATAGTGTCTGCTTTAGCCCCAAATTTAGTATTTAGATCTTAAAAATTAAATGAATAATATGTCATCATTTTCCAAACAGGGTTGAGAAACACTACTTCAAGTTCAAGGTGTAGTTGTGGATATCACTGGTGTAACTCCCATGGGCATTCTGTGATGCAAAGGGAAGGAAAAGAGGAGCAAGAGTTAGAACTGACTCTGAGACTATGAAATGTGGTACGTTTGAGGGTTGTTTGATGAAGTGAGTAAAACTTTAGCAATCAATGGGGCAAGTATTTGGAATGAGGCGGTCTTCCAGAGCAGGGTTCTTTGAACAGAGAACACTGATGACTTGACCTGGCTGGCCTGACAGGGGAGGTGGAAGTCCAAGCGTCAGGGGCCAGGGATGGATAGGCCAAGGGGACAGTGGTATAAGGGAGGGACAGTGAAGCTGGGCAGGGATGCATGAAGCTGGAGGGTTTAATACCAACTTCCAAAATGCCTTGTCCATCTATCTGGGGCAGCAGCCAGGGCTCAGAAAATGCCACAGATGCTGAGCATCCCTCAACAATCTACTAGCCGACTGTGTAAAGCAGGGAGGCTGCTGCTTGAGAACCGGAGGGGACGGCCTGTCTCTGTTCAGAACACCCACAGGGGCCCCAGAGAGACTCATTCATAGGTTCTCAGTGGCCTGCATCCACACCCATGAGGACCCACCGAGAACAAAACAGGAGCCCCCTACTGAAAGGATGAATGAGTAAAGAATAAAGTTGTCGGGCTTCCCTAGTGGAGCAGTGGTTAAGAATCTGCCTGCCAATGCAGGGACACGGGTTCAAGCCCTGGTCCAGGAAGACCCCACATGCTGCAGAGCAACTAAGCCCGTGTGCCTCAACTACTGAGCCTGTGCTCTAGAGCTCGTGAGCCACAACTACTGAGGCTGCGTGCCACAACTACTGAAGCCTGCATGCGTAGAGCCCGTGCTCCGCAACAAGAGAAGCCACCACAATGAAAAGCCTACACACTGCAACAAAGAGTAGCCTCTGCTCGCTGCAGCTAGAGAAAGCCCGCACGCAGCAACGAAGATCCAACATAGCCAAAAATAAATAAATAAATTTATTAAAAAAAAAAAAAAAAAGAATAAAGTTGTCGACTTTATGACATTTTTCTCCCAGAATCCAATTTAGAGAACATTTCAGCTGTTCAAAGAGAAAGTGTGAAATACAGAGAGAATAAAGGGACCTATAGGAACTACACATAAGCCATGCTTTGAGGGCTCACTTTAGAGAATTCCTGTGGTCAGGACACCGAGTGGACTTTTTGACAAGATTTTGTATTGGCTGGGGCCATTCACTTTTGGCTTCACCTTTGCAGAAGGCACTGCCACCAGTCCAGTTGCCACCACTGTCCACTGTCCCTTTAGCTACCACCCAGCTCCCTGCCAACCATAATCCCACAGTTTGGCACACTGCTGCTAACTTTACCTGACCTGCACAGCACACCTTACCGATCTTTTCCCTACTCCTACCCTTCCATCCATATGCTCACCTTCACTTGTTTCTCGGCTCCTGTTCTAGACAAGAGTGATAGTGAGACTCTGATTTTTACAAAGAAAAAACCACACCAGGCTTTGCATACTCAGATGGGTCCTATCCATCACAGCCCTTTCGAGATTATACTCATTCTAATGATGGTGCATTGGCCTAAAGCAGTCAGTGTCAGCTTTCCTCTGTGGGTTTACCTTCAAACATTCATCATTCAGGAAAGAACACTGTCTCACTGTGTTTATCATAGACATACTCACCCCAGTTGAATGCAAAAAGCTCTGATCTTGGAATCAAATGACCTGGCTTTTTATCTTAGATTCACTACCTACCAACTTTGCAAGCTCAGACTTAAACCCACAGGACTAGATGTCTTCATACCTGCTCCAGTTTATAGGAGTTTGTGAGGATCAAATGAGTAACTCTATAAGAAAGCACATTTAATGCCACAGAGCATGATATTAGATTTTTAAGTTGTTTTTCTCTCCTCATCTCCCATTTTACTCATTGGATACCTTATCAACTGTCCTCTCACCACTACTCTCCAGAGAAGACATCTATTCATTCATTCAAAAAAGATGTATTGCATCTTCACTGTGTGCTGGGAACACAAAGCTGAAAAACTTTTTAACTCTCTGTCCTCAAGGAGCCCACCAAAGAGAGAAGTAAGCAAATACAATTGTGAGTGGATGAGTAACAGTAAACGAATAAAAGTCCTAAGAAAGGCATCTACAAGTGCTAGGAAATGACTAATTGTGCAAACGCGTAGATGGGGGCAGGTGATTTTTAAAAGAAGATAGATGATAGCTGAACTGAATTTATTTATTCTTCAATAAATATTGATTGAGCACTGACTATGTGTCAGGACTGTCCAAGGCATCGGAGACATAGTAGAAAACAAGGTAGGCAAGATAGCTGGCCTCACTGTACGATAAACAAGTAAACAAAAGCTGAAGAGAATTTCTGACTATGACAAGAGCTAAGATGGAGATAAAAGGAAGATGTGATAGAGGAATGGCAGTATTGAATCACATATGCGGCTGCTTCTGTCCTCCTCACCAGGTTCCCTGTCAAGCTGTATCTCTATTCTGACGATTTGATCCTGTGAGGAACTGTAATATATGGCCCTCAGACCACATGACACTGTTGCCAATCAAGTACTAAGTCAGTCACGAGGACCTCTTAGCCTACTCTCCACTAAGCAGACAAACACATGCTGTACAGAAAACCCAGATAGATTCCTTCCTTCCTTCCTTCCTTCCTCCCTCTCTTCCTCCCTTCCTTCCTTCCTCTCTTCCTCCCTCCCTCCTTCCTTCCTTCCCTTCTTTCTTCCACTTACTCATTTATTTATGTATTCAACAAATTAATTATAGAGTACCTTCAAAGCCCCAGCTGTGGTATCTATGTGGTGAGGAATAGGAAAAACTGAAGGCATGGTCCCTGGCACTGAAGTTTACAAGTTAGGAGGAGACAAGAGCCCCAAATCAGATTGAAACAAAGAGTTCCCACCTTAACAAATGTAGTACAGACTGCATGGGAGCAAGACTACCTGGAAATCTTGGCAAAGTTGAGTCTTAACTCAGCTTCACAGGGGGAGGTAAATAGGGATTAGCAGGATGCATGTGAGGGTACCTGAGAAGGACAGAGGCAGGTGGGAGCAGGATGGATCCTAAGTCAAGGCTGGAGAGAACGCAGGGGAAGTCCTGATCTGTGCCAAGTGCTGTGAAAACCTCTTCATCTCATATAATCTTTCCAGCAACCTTCTAGAAAAAATGCATAATCTCTAATTCATAGATGAAAAAAATATGGTCCACAGGGGTTAAGTACAGTTGATCCTCATTCCTTATGGATTCCATATTTAGGAACTCACCTACACCTTAAAATTTATTTGTAGCCGAAAATCAAAGCTTGCAGCACTTGCAAGTTCATTTGTGGTCACATGCAGCGCAGCGAAAACTTTGAGTCACCTGACATGCTCCACTCAGCTGAGATTGAACAAGGCAATGTTCTGTTTTCCTGTTTTAGTTCTCATAATACTGTGTCCTTTCACAGTCTATTTAGTACCATCTTTTTTGCATTTTTCTGCTTTTTGTTGGTGATTTCACTGTTTATATGCCCCCCAAATGTAGTGCTGAGGTGCTGTCTGGTGTTCCTACTTACAAGAAGGCTCAAATGTGCTCTACATAGAAAATACGTGTGTTAGATAAGCTTCCTTCAGGCATGAGCTACAGCACTGTTGGCTATGAGTCCAATGTTAATGAACCAACAATATATATTAAGTACGTTGTCTTTAAAGAGAAACACACACAAAACAAGGGTATGTATTGATCATTTGACAAAGATGTTGTGAACAGAGGCTCACAGGAACTTAATCTTGTATTTCCCCAGGAGCAGGGTTCAGTATTTGCTAATTCAGGGTTCACTGCAACTATGCAGAACAGAACTGCCATGAAAAATGAGAATCAACTCGAATTTGCTCAAGATCACAAATCTCAGACTAGAAATCTGCTCTTTCTGATTCCAGTGCCAATGCCCTTTCCACTTGCTTTGAAAGATGGTGCTCCTTCCAGGTCATCCCAAAGGGAATACGTAACCATCAATTTACACATATGCTAGAGAACCATTTCTAGAAAGGGCCATTTTGGCCATTTTTTGCTGGCTAAAAAATGTTACTCTTATTTAAAGTCAAAAGAATAAAAAACTGCTACATAGGTAGGAGCTACTTCTTTTTCCCTCTGCCTTACCATATTATCAATGCAATGCGCTCAGAATCCACAGATGGCAGAGGTGCTTTCCAGTGAGTTCAGAGGTGGCTTACTCCACAGAGCAATGTTCTTTGGCATTTGCAGTACTGGATAGTCCTTTGCAAACAAATCAACATTGCAGTTGGGTTTAAGTGGTTGCCACGTGGTTGTCTGCGTGGTGTTGGGACATCTGGCCTGGCCCTGAGCCTCTGGATGTAAGAATGTGGGTTTCATACAGCACCAGGAGGCCCAGAAAGGCAAGCCCCATGGATTCACAGGGGTTGTCAGTCAACAAGAAAGGGCTGAGCTCCCATTCAGAGAAAAACACAGGAGTAGGAATCCAGGAGAAAGGAAATCTTTATAAAGTAGGCTTCACACCTGGACCAGCCCAAACTATTCTGGGTATTTTTGTTTTCCTTTCCTTGTTTTGTTTTCTTTGGTCTTGCCTTGAGCAACGAAACAGCTTCGTAATGTAGTCCTCAGTGGTGCAAAAGCATAACTGTGTGGTTGTGCCTGAGTGATATATATGGAAAAACCTCCAGTACAAAGAGGATATTCATTTATGTATACCCTAAGATGCAATTTTACGCTTTTATAAGTTTAATGTTTTCACAATTAGGTCCAACTTTTGCTGGAGTCCTTTTCTCAGAAGGGGCATTACAATGTGCTATCTAGAAGGCCATTTTCTCCCTTTAGCCATTATGAGCTAATTTAACTACATTAAGATCCTGCTGGGTATGTGTCTAGAAGTATAAAAGAAAATCATGACCACTAGCAGAAAATGCTGTCTGCTCAGGATCCCGAAGTACCATTAAACAAATTGCCACCTCCCCCAGTATGTACACACAATCACATACACGGCAAAGCACTTTTACTTCTATTTAATAAATACATTGCATAATAAATTCAATATTTTCAATAAACTGAAAGGTGAATTATAACAAAGGTGGATATGTGTTCCCAAAAGGTTTGTGAGTACTGATTTCATTATGATTAATATTTTACTTAAATTCTACATTAGATTTTGGAGATTAACCCTTTGTCAGTTGCTTCATTGGCAATTTTCTCCCATTCTGAGGGTTGTCTTTTCATCTCGGGTATGGTTTCCTTTGCTGTGCAGAAGCTTTTAAGTTTCATTATGTCCCATTTGTTTACTTTTGTTTTCATTTCCATTTCTCTAGGAGGTGGGTCAAAAAGGATCTTGCTGTGATTTATGTCATAGAGTGTTCTACCTATGTCTTCCTCTAAGAATTTTATAGTGTCTGGCCTTACATTTAGGTCTTTAATCCATTTTGAGTTTATTTTTATGTATGGTGTTAGGAAGTGTTCTAATTTCATTCTTTTAAATGTAGCTGTCCAGTTTTCCCAGCACCACTTATTGAAGAGACTGTCTCTTCTCCACTGTATATTCTTTTTTTTTTTTTTAACAGAGTGTATTTTTTTTTTTTTTTTTTTTTTTTTTTTTTTTTTTTTTTTTTTTTTTTTTTTTTTTTTTTTTTTTTTTTTTTTTTAACAGATTTTTTTTTTTTTTTTTTTTTTTTTTTTTTTTTTTGCGGTACGTGGGCCTCTCACCGTTGTGGTCTCTCCCGCTGAGGAGCACATGCTCCGGACGTGCAGGCTCAGCGGCCATGGCTCACAGGCCCAGCCTCTCCGCAGCGTGTGGGCATCTTCCCAGACCGGGGCACGAACCCGTGTCCGCTGCACTGGCAGGCAGACTCTCAACCACTGCGCCACCAAGGAAGCCCTCCACTGTATATTCTGGCTTCCTTTATCAAAAATAAGGTAAGCATATGTGTGTGGTTTTCTCTCTGGGCTTTCTATCCTGTTCCATTGATCTATATTTCTGGTTTTGTGCCAGTACCAGACTGTCTTGATTATTGTAGCTTTGTAGTATAGTCTGAAGTCCAGGAGACTGATTCCTCCAGCTCCGTTTTTCTTTCTCAAGATTGCTTTGGCTATTTGGGGGTCTTTTGTGTTTCCATACAAATTGTGAAATTTTTTGTTCTAGTTCTGTGAAAAATGCCATTGGTTTGATTGGGATTACACTGAACCTGTAGATTGCTTTGGGTAGTATAGTAATTTTCACAATGTTGATTCTTCCAATCCAAGAACATGGTATATCTCTCCATCTGTTTGTAAAATCTTTAATTTCTTTCATCAGTGCCTTATAGTTTTCTGCACACAGGTCTTTTGTCTCCTTAGGTAGGTTTATTCCTAGGTATTTTATTCTTTTTGTTGCAATGGTAAATGGGAGTGTTTCCTTAGTTTCTCTTTCAGCTTTTTCATCACCATTGTATAGGAATGCAAGAGATTTCTGTGCATTAATTTTGTACCCTGCTACTTTACCAAATCAAAACTACAATGAGGTATCACCTCGCACCAGTCAGAATGGCCATCATCAAACAATCTACAAACAGTAAATCCTGGAGAGGGTGTGGAGAAAAGGGAACCCTCTTGCACTGTTGGTGGGAATGTAAATTGATACAGCCACTATGGAGGTTCCTTAAAAAACTAAAAATAGAACTACCATATGACCCAGCAATCCCACTACTGGGCATATACCCTAAGAAAACCATAATTCAAAAAGAGTCATGTACCACAATGTTCATTGCAGCTCTAGTTACAATAGCCAGGACATGGAAGCAACCTATGTGTCCATCAACAGATGAATGGATAAAGAAGATGTGGCACATATAATGGAATATTACTCAGCCATAAAAAGAAACAAAATTGAGTTATTTGTAGTGAGCTGGATGGACCTAGAGTCTGTCATAAAGAGTGAAGTAAGTCAAAAAGAGAAAAACAAAAACAATATGCTAACACATATATATGGAATCTAAAAGAAAAAAAAAAGGTTCTGAAGAACCTAGGGGCAGGACAGGAATAAAGACACAGACAGATGTAGAGAATGGACTTGAGGACACAGGGAGGGGGAAGGGTAAGCTGGGATGAAGTGAGAGAGTGGCATGGACATATATACACTACCAAATGTAAAATAGATAGCTAGTGGGAAGCAGCTGCATCGCATGGGGAGATCAGCTCGGTGCTTTGTGACCACCTAGAGGGGAAGGATAGGGAGGATGGGAGGGAGATGCAAGAGGGAGGGGATATGGGGATATAAGTATATGTATAGCTAATTCTATAAAGCAGAAACTAACACACCATTGTAAAGCAATTATACTCCAATAAAGATGTTAAAAAAATAAAAATGAAAAAAAATAAATTCTACATTAGAAAAATATTTAATCTATCTCTCACCCTCAATTTAATAGGATATACCAATCATACACTGGAATGAAGCACTCTTAACATGGCACTTTGTCTTAAATAAATAGTCAAAATTCAAAAGAAAAAAAAAATCCTGTGAGAGATCTTGTCCCATGAGATATAAATTATAAGTTAATGTATCATCAAGACAGTTTTAAAATAACTGCTTTTTGGATTATAATGACATGTATTGATTGGCCTACAAAACAACGATAACCAAGATTAATGTGGAAAGAATCTTTATTAAGTTCCTTATTTTTTGTGACCAAATTTCCTATTTTATAATTTTTTTTTTTTAATTTGCCCCAACAAATTGATATAGCTTATCCATCTCTGGAGGGAATTACTACTTAGGACCATGTCCTTTTCTTACCAGAATGTAACTGAATATTGCCTGTGCCAAAAATTCCATTTAATTACATGTGATAGACCCACTATTAAGTAACAAAGACTACATCTATTGATACAAGTCTTCCTAGGAAAACCTGTCTGCTCTATGATTTATGACTTTCCAGCCTCACAGAGTAAAGCATTTCATTTCCTGGCAGGCCAGAAATATTAACAAATATGGGAATCTTAGAGAAAATAGTGCTGGTAACAATGTTAAAAACTCTCTCACTCATAAAAGTAATTTACCACTCTCAAGGCTTTACAAAGCCTCCAGACAGAAGTTAATTCTAAAGCTTTACTATCATGTGGTTCTAGCTCTGCTACATACAAAAAGTAGGTATTTATATATTACTCAACACCTCTTGTTATGTCTACATAAATAAACTGGTCAAATAAAACGAGATATCAATTAAGTGAGTCATGATAATTTTATTCCTCTTACCAAGTAACTGGTGAAGGTATGGGTATTGATACATTCTGGTCAATGATGTACTAGCAAAAATCTGGCTGGGAGTGGGGAGGCAGTATGGAAGAGATATCTTTGCTAACAAAAAGAGACACACAGAAAATCCCCCCTTCTTCTGCTGATATTATCACAACTAGATGTGGTGACAGGAACTGCTGCAGCCATTTTGCAACTGTGAGGACAAGCCAGGATGCTGAGCAGTATTAACCTGGGTCCTTACTTTAGCCACACTTGGGTTCTTGAGCCAGACTCCTGTTATATGTGATACATTTTCTTTTTTGTTTAAGTCAATTGAATTGGGGGTTTTCTTTTTTTGCAGCCCAAACCAGACGTTCTATTAAAGACCCCAATTAACTCTCCTATTACCACCAAGATTCTGGGGCTAAAAGTAATCAAACCAGGTAAACAGTGCCAACATTATAAAGAGTCCTGGACATTATATTTGCTCTTGGAGATTTTATAATAGGAGATATGTACATAAATAGAAGAGAGTATCGCAGAGCACATATACAGCATTAAAATAGTGGGGGCCAAAAGGTAGCCACTGAATCCACATAGAAAAGATGCTAACAACCCCAAGGAACATAAGGGAGGTGAGCTGAACTAGCAAATGATCCCAAGGATTATAGTTAAAGTTCTTCTGATGAGAAAAATCATGAGAAGCATCTTCAGAAACATGTAATGCTTTAACCTGTGCCAAGGCCATGAGTGACATGAACCTGCATCTCTGTAACCCACCACACCTTAGTAAGTCCGAAGCCTGAGTTTCCTTCATCGTATAAAAAAGCTGTACTCCTCAAGATGGCTGACTGCACACTGAGTACCAGTGGCAAGAACCTGAAGTCTAGAGGTGTACAGTGATATTCACACATATATTTTTTCATCCAGTGGGTTGAAGGGCAGTGGGCGATGCAAGGGACAAGAGTGGACGTCTCATTAAAAGAGCTACCCTAGGGCTTATGTCTCAACACACAAGCAATCTTGTTTTATATGATGCGGTCATTTCATGTGCCATCAGGAGCCCTAGCAGTTCTTCTGTATTTGTATATAATGAACCCTCCTCATTTTTTCTCACAGAAATAACGTTCCCTAATGGAAAGATACATCAAAGATTATCAGGTCTAATTAACCATTTCACACATAAGGAATTGAAGGCTGAGAAGTCTTGTGACTTTTTCAGAATCTCGGGCCAGCACTAGAACCTAGATCTTGTCTCTCACCCAAAATATACTCTTGTTCCCAATAAACGTAATTTTACTTAATGTGCCAACAATTCACCTCGTCAATATTATTTTTATTTTGAATTGTATATTCTAAGATGCTAACAACTTTACTTACAACCCACTGGGAACTGACTTGGTTTCCAGACTTTTCTTTTTTTTTTTTTTTTTTTTTTTGGTTCAATGGTGGAGCAAAGAATAAAAACCCTGACAAATAACCACAAAGAAGCTAAACCCTACATAAGGTATAACTACAATGAAATGTGTATACTCTTTGCTATCCTCTCATAATACCAGGGCCTTCAAAGCAATATTTTAGAAGGTCTGAAAAGTTTCAATATTAGAAATATTCACAGCAATTATTCTTATTAATATCAGAGGTGTTCTTACCCCACATGTATTATTTATGATATGATCAGAGCATTAATTCTCTAGATCCACAGAGATCAGACAGCAATTAATGTTTATATAATGTTCACACAAACCTAATCATATTCTGATAAGTAGCTCAACGGAGCTCATGTAATTAATGAAGCTGATGCTTTCTGCTAAAATATAAGGATGTCTACAGACTTCCGACGGCAAAAACCTGACCTTACAAAATGCCACTTTTATACATCCATCTGTGATTGCTCTAAGGGCGAGACTGCCGTTTTGATGTGTCAATGTATTGATCTGGCAACCTCATTACAAGTTGATCTATGAAAAATTAACTGAAAACTATGGTGCCTGTTGGATAATCCTTACATTGTAGGACAACACAACTGCAAAATCTCTAAGAAGTGTTTTGAAAGCTTCATAGTTACGACTATTGCTTGGCATAAGTGACTATTGTTAGGGCTTGACAACTGTTAGCTATGCTGAGATTTGAATTGTTGAATTCTCTTGGATCGTCATAATTTGATTTCACTTACGCTTTTGTCCTGGGAATCAATTAATACGTGCTCAGTGTCTCTTGGGTTCCGGCATCCTATTATAGTCTCTTGATGCGTAAATATATTTAAGAGCAAATAACATGCCACTTCTCGATTTCCAAATAAGCTTACTCCGTTTTTAATTAAACTTCTCAGAGCAGTTTGTCAACCTTGGCATTTACACATAAAACAATGACAATTACGTAAAGATTCTTAAGAGATTTGTTTAGAATGTTTCGAGTTAAGAAGCACAGTGCCGGAGAAAGGGCAAAATTAAAGCACTAACGCAGTCTTGTTCACATCACAGCTCTGGAAACAAAAGCAGTGCAGCAGTGCATCCCACAGAAGGGAATCCTGCTCGCTCGTCAGCCCCAGGGGGAGAGAGGGAGCCACGCTGAAAGCACAGCCAGGCACCCTGGCACTTCTCCTGGGGAACTCTCCTCTTTATTTCTGGAAAAGTACTTAGAAACCCCTGTAAGAACAAACCGTATCAACTAGGGGCCTGTGCTTAGAGCTAGCGTCACCGGCAAAGCCCATTAACAATTCCTGAGAAACTACAGAGTCTGCGTAATAAAATAAAGGCTAACCTTTTTGTTTCCTTTTCCTCTGTGCTTAGTTTCACTGGCTCACAGGGTGCTGCTGCACGACGGGGCGTCACACCTGGCACCTGACGCGAAACGACTGCACCAACACCTCAGCTCACCGGGCTGTGCGCGGAAGCGCCGCACACGCAACCTCAGTTCAAGATGGTGGCGGCGAGCCGTGCGCAGAGAGGCTGCGCACCCGCCCCGGATGTGAAGCGGAAGCAGCACAGCTCTGCGGCCTTGGGGGAACCCCGCCCCCCGCCCCGCCCCTGCCCCTATGACTGTCGGGATCCCCATAAAGCAGCCCCGGCCTCTGCCTGTCTGAGAAAGTGAACCTTCTGGGGTAGAGGTTGCACCTCTCCATTCTTTGATCAAAGAACAAAACTTTCCTTTGCCTCTGAACCAAATTTGGTCTCATTCTACTGGCACGAGTGACATCAGGCAGAAGGACCCTTGCTGGACCCCCGGCTGGAAAGGTCGGTAACACTAGCACAGTACTCCTATCAGAAGGATGCAGGGATATGGGGAGGGAGGGAAGCAGAGACAGAGAGATAACGACTAATGCTGATACTATGTTCCAAGAAACAAAAATACAGCAGCTTATAAATTTCATTCTCTTAAAGAGAAAGATCATCCGGGTTGTGGATACAGATGAGATCAGAGGAATAACTGTCACCAGGCAGGTATTGCAAGGCATTTCCAAGGCTCTCTTCTTGCTCTTGTGGACACACAGGTCTGCTCTCACGCGGGCTCCCGGGGCACCGAGCTTCCATCCACTGGCACCTTAAGGGTCCAAGGGGCACCGCCTCATGGAAGAGGCACCAGGCCGCCTCCCCGGACCTGCGCCCTCCTGTCTGCTATCGCCGCCTTTTCGGAGCCGTCGCAGTGCACTCGGAGCTCCGCAAAGATGGGGAAATGGCTTCCTTCCCTTTCTAGGTGACATTCTGTCAGAGGTGTTCCTAATCGGGGCAGCTTTTCTCCCAGGGACTTGTAGGGTTTGGGTTACAAAGCTGTTGCTGTTTACTTCCAGGCCTCTCTTTAGCACACAGACTTGGGCCAAGAGCTGATCAAGTGAGAGAAACTGCAAGCCCTGCTTAGAAGGCCTCTCCTGGAAACCAAGGCTCCAGGGCGAGAGGGCGCTGCTGCCTTCTTCTTCCCTGGGTTGAAGGGCCTTGACTCCAACACACTGGGTTCTTGTGCTCACCCCCACCCCACCCCAATCCACCAGATACACGCAGAGACATCAGAGTCCAGAATTAGGACAAGCATTTGTCGTGTGTTTCTCCTCTATATCTCATTTTAACGTCCTTACTACATAAACAAGAATAGATGTAATGTGTCACACAGCATAATAATTAATGAAATGCCTGTTATAAAACCACCCGACTTAAGAAGTGGAATAGACCCACTACTACTGTGTGTGTTCCTTTCCTATCCCAGCCTTGTGCCCCCAGCAGGTGAAACCTTTCCTGAATGTCAGGTTTCTCATTTCCTTGCTTTTTTACATATACATATATAGTTTTATCACATATGCGTATGTGTCTTATTCCTAATTTTAAAGTGAAATGCTTCTAATAATTCCTTATGGAAAATCATATTTGTGATTGGTAGATACTCTATCAGATTAAGGCAGTTTTCTTACATTTCTGAGTTTTTATTTAGAATAAGTGTTTAGTTTTACCAAATGCTTTTTCTGAATCTATTGAAATGATCATGTGTTTTCTTTTTCTTTTAATCTATTAAAAAGAATTCCTGGAATAAACCCAGGAATTAAAGAAACCCCATTAGTTTTTTCTTCTTTTTAAAAATATATGGCTAGATTCAGTTGTTAATGTTTAGGATTTTTAATCTACGTTCATAAATGTAATTGGCCTGGGGTTTTTCCCATGCTATCTTTGTGTTGTTCTGATATCTAACTTATAACAGTGTCATAGCTTATGTCATGATTTAGGGAGTAAACTCTTTTTCTGTCCTCTACAGAGTCTCCTGAAACTTTGATAGAACTTGCCTATAAATAATCAGGGCCTGGTTGTTTCTTTTTAGGGATATCTTTACTGATTCTCTATAATTCAAACTTTACTTTCTTCTTTCCTCAGTTTTGTTTTTTTTAAAGAAATTTGTCAATTTTATCTAGAATATCAACTTAATTGGCATAAAGTTGTGCATAGTATTCTTATCTTTAAATCTTTCTGTCTATACATGTCCCCCTTTTCATTCCTAACCTTATTTGTGACTTTTCCATTACATGTATCTAATAAAATCAATAGATTCTTTATAAAGAATCAATTGTTGGCTTTGTTAAGTCTGTCATATGTTTGTTTTCTATTTCTTTGATTTCTGCTCTTCCTTTTTTTTTTTTTTTTTAAGAAGATGTTGGGGGTAGGAATTTATTAATTTGTTTATTTTTGCTGTGTTGCATCTTCGTTTCTGTGCAAGGGCTTTCTCTAGTTGTGGCAAGTGGGGGCCACTCTTCATCACGGTTCGTGGGCCTCTCACTACGGCAGCCCCCCGTTGCGGAGCACAGGCTCCAAACGCACAGGCTCAGTAGTTGTGGCTCACGGGCCTAGTTGCTCCACGCCATGTGGGATCCTCCCAGACCAGGGCTCAAACCCGTGTCCCCTGCATTAGCAGGCAGATTCTCAACCACTGCGTCACCAGGGAAGCCCTCCTTCTACTTTTTAAAGAATTACTTTATTTTTATTTTCTAATATCTTAAGTTAGGTGTTTCACTTACTAATTTTCAGACTTCTTTTCTAATGTAACATTTAATGCTATAAATCTCTAAGTACTGCTTTTGCTCCATCTCATAATGGTTGATATGTATTATCATCATGGATGATACTAAAATTTTAAATTTCCCTTATAATATATTCTCTCAGTCTTCAGATGTATGGAAATTTTAATCTTATCTTTATGGAATTGCAGTCAGAAAACAAAATGTGGTTCACATAATATCAGTTCTTTGAAATTTGTTGAGAATTGCTTTATGGGCTAATACATGGTCAGTTTTTGTAAAGTATCCATGTGTGCTTGAGAAAAATGTGTATTATCGAAGTTTATGGCCCATCACACTAATTGACCAACATATTGTTTTGTTCAAGTATTCTGTATCTTTACTGATTTTTTGTTTAATAATTGAATGAACTGACCTATTAAAATGGACTTGTCCCTTAGTCTTTATATTTTTTATGCTATTTTATTAGTGCACAAATTTAGAATATATATTCTCAGTAAAATGATCCTTTTATTATTATGTAGTGATAATGCTTTTGTTTTTTTTAATGTAGTGATAATGCTTTTTTGTCTTAAGGTATCTCTTCCTCATATACTTTTCTCAGCTTTCATTTTGTTATTATTTGCTGGGTATATTTTTCTACCCTTTAATTTTCAACGCAGTATTTTTTAAAGCATGGGTTTCACTCTGATATCAGGGAAGAAATGAACTTTTTTAGCGTTTAAATCAATAATAAAATTTTAGTTTTTTTTTTTTTTTTTTTTAGAAAACATTTCCAATTATTTTTTTCATCTAACATAAAGGAGTTCCTTATGGTTTTACATGTCAAATGAAGTCAAAGCTACATGGAAATTGATCCAGGACAACAGGTCCATGGCTCACGCAGCATAACACTCTTGTCTGAAAACACCTGACACTGTCTTCCAAAGTCAGTTACTCCCATCATCTCCACCTTTGCTTTGATCATTTTCCACAGACTCTTCATGTATCAGTTTTATCAATTAAAAAACTTTGTGACTTTTCTGCTCAATTATTTTTAAAACCACCAATAGTAATACCTACCCCCCAAGGTTAAGATGTCAAATTTCCTTTTGAGCTTTATTCCATGCATACACATATATGTACAGACAATATGTGTATCTCTGTAGAAACAGAGACAGATCAGATTAGGGACCCAGACAGACCTAAATTTAGATCCAGCCTTGTCATTTTCTGTATGGCACTTCCAAGATTAATGGGTTGTTAAATGCCTCTCTTTCAGTTGTCCTGGAATTTTGTCTAGGGCTCCGCGACAGAACAAAATCCGTGACACCCGCGCAGAGTAGAAGATGAAAAGTGCCCACTCAGGAGGCACCCAGTCGGTGATTTCACCCGCGGTTCTGCGCGCGCCCCCTGCCGGGCGGGGAGGGAACACTCAGCTCTGCAAGTCAGGTGGGGAGAGGGAAGCAGGGAGGTCAGGGGGACCGTGGTGTGACCTGGTGGTACCTGGAATCCGGTATCCGGAGTCCAAGGCACGGGAACCGGGCCTGCAAGGTGTAAAGGAGCCTGTCTGTGATCACCTTTAAAGGGATCCTTCCCGAAGGGCCCTTGAGGGAGTGAAGTCTGGAGCCCAGGGCGTCGGGTCACCTTCTTCTGTGGTCAGGGTCCCCCATGTCCCGGGGGGCCAACACCAGAGGCCGTCTGAACCAGATTATAAATTTGGTACATTTGTTATCAGAATCCCTGAGTCTCGGTGGGTTACCTCATTTGTAAATGTTGATAATAATAGTAACGATACCACAGTTTCCAGGAGGACTCAAGAGATAATAATAAAGTACTCCTTCTGGGTGCTCTCCGGATTCCCCTCCTCACCTCTGGCTCTTGGAATCCCCCAAAACTCTGACTGATGAGCAGTCCTTACCCTGGCAGGCCACTTTCTTGGACAAAATCTCTTTTTAAAAAATGACCCCAAGCTATTCCCTTACCCAAGTTCCACATCTGGTGCTCAGGATTCTGTGCTGTGGACCAGCCAGGCCAGCAGAGCGGAGGGTATCACTTCTCAGGCTGCCCAGGCGCAGCCTCCCTCCAGCTGTCTTGGGTCTCTTCAGCTCCCTAGCCTGGGCCAGGACACCCAGCAAGCCCCTCACGACGTGTGTGATGGGGTGGCGCTTGAACCATGGCTTTTGATCCGAGAAATCAATCCTCTCTCCCTCCCCACACAGTCAGCTATTTTACATCTTCCCTTATATGTAAGATCGCTTATATCTTTTCTGACCAATTCTCAAACTGCACATTCTATTCACAGCAACACCACTTCTGGGCGGGGGCGGGGAGGGGGGCGGGGAGAGGGGGGAGTCTTTTATTTAGTCTTCCTCTGGTCGTGGCTCCACATCCTTGAGCTCTAAACAGCTCTGCACCTTATTCACTGATGCCTAAACACATCAATCTATGAAGGAAGCTCCACATTTGAAATCCTTCTGCCAAGAAAATAAGCCCCTTCAAATGCAAACCATTTTCTTTTAAATTAGTCACTCTGCATTTGAATGCTCTAGCTTTAGTGAGATTTTGTTTTGTTTTGTTTTGTTTTTGTTGTGCAGCAGAAAATTCTGTAGACTGAAGTAGAGAAGAGGGGAAATATAAAACTTTACAGACAAAGAGGGATAATTACTTCTGTTGTATTTGGCTTTTGGATTGGATTACGGTAACTGCAAGCATTTTTTCTCCTTAAGCTCTACAGACATATCAAAGTGTCAGGGATACGTGGACCAAAGGTAGCAGTGAAGTACAAAAAGAAAGCCAAGGGGAAGAAAACTGACACGCATGGAATAGGAGCTAAGGATCAGCGGTTGGAAAGGTCAACATTTCCAAAAGCTCTAGAGCTCACAGGAAAAATGGAACTGAGAACCAGTGCCAGGCAATGAAGGAGGAACCAGAAACTAAAAGAGGCAAGCACACCTGTTGCTAAGTCACTCACTGTGGCAAGTGGAATTTCCTGGAGAGCCACACCAACACATATCCCTTTCCCAGGCTCATCTTACAGTGCCACTGACACTTCTCCAGCGAGAGGTGGGAGCTGTTATTCAGGACAAATGAAAAATGTGAATGTAGAATAAATATATTTTCAGACATTCAATTACTCACAAAGTTTCCTTCCCATAACCCTTTCTTTCTTAGGCGTTTACTTGAAGGTGAATTCCAGCAAAGTAAGGAAATAATCTAAGAGGAAGACATGAGATCTAGGAAACAGATTCTAAGAGAAGGAAAGTCCAGAATGAGAGCTGCAGCACAGAAAGACAAAGCTCCAAGAGAGAGGTTCAGGGGAAAGCATGGGGGTGGGGCTGGGGCTGGGATTCAGGAGATTTATTATTCTGAAAGTTTGGGACATTTTATTGAAGGCCACTCCATAATACTAGATTTTCCCAACTATGTACATTATTTATAAAAATTAAAAATTATTTTAATATAAAATAACACTGATATTCTTTGTAATTTGTGGTATACACTTATGGCTGTTTCTTTGCTTAACTCAATATAAAGTTTTCTTGTTTTCTACTTATTTTAATCCTTTTCTTTTCAATGGTTGCACTGGTATGGAAAGAAAAAAAAGTCTTCTGGTTTTAAACAGTGGGATAAATAAGATTCCATGAAGGTGTATACCTGAGGTATCAAGTTGGGCCATTTAAAAGGAAAAGCTAAAGTTTAACAGGTCATAAGCAGAAGGCACAGGCAGGGCTTAGTCTCAGATTCAGGTTTGGTTTGGATTACAGCAGAGATATAATAAATAGGAATCAAAACAGAATCAGTGGTGTGGAGAAACCAGAACCCTGTGCACTGTCGGGAATGTAAGATGGCACAGCCATTGTGGAAAACAGTATGCAGGCTCCTCAAAAATTTTTAAACAGAATTACTACATGACTCAGAGATTCCAGCTTCTGGGTATATGCCCAAAAGAACAGAAAGCAGGGTCTTGAAGAGATAATTGCAACACCCACGTTCACAGCAGCATTACTCACAATAGCTAAAATGTGGAAGCAACTCAAGTGTCCATTGATAGATGAATGGCGGTTGCCAGGGGCTGGGAGGAGGGGGAAATGGGGAATTATTGTTTAATGGGTATAGAGTTTCCGTTTTTCAAAAAAAAAAGTTTTGGAAATTGATGGTGGTGCTGGCTGCACACTATGAATGTAATTAACACCAGTGAACTATGCCCTTAAAAAATGGTTAAGATGGTAAATTTTGTTAAGTGAATTTTTCCACAATTTTTAAATATTGGGAGAAAAATCCAACAAGATCAGTGGGCAAGATGAACTATAATTTGGACAATGAGCAATGGTCAGGATTTGAGAAACCATCGAAGGTGGACAGAAGACAGCAACATAGTTTGTATATTCCAAAGCAGTAAATATAATATAGATACCCTAACATACACACACCCACATTTAACTCTCAGTTCCCCATGACTGTATCTTGCTTTTTCAGTTAAACATATTTTTTTTAAGGACCAACAATTACCCTCTTGTCCAAAAGTGGGTAAAGATCCCAATAACTGAATTACTGATAACTGAGGACTTTATCATCCACAGATCTTTTTTTTTTTTGCACACACTATTTTAAATAATTTGATTGACTACACTTTGAGGGTTTTTTTTTTAAGCTATTTACTCCCGTTTTACAGGTGAGGAAACTGCAGTGCAGACATGCAAAATAACTTGCCTAAGATCATATATCTGTTACATCTGCAGAGCCAGTAAACGGAAAGCTCTATTATAGGTATTTGTCTACACTTTCCTTTACACCTGGAGTATCACATGGAATGAACAGACCTACATCTACATAAAGTTTCAATAAATGTATTTTCCGGGCTTCCCTGGTGGCGCAGTGGTTGAGAGTCCACCTCCCGATGCAGGGGACATGGGTTCGTGCCCCGGTCTGGGAGGATCCCACATGCCGCAGAGCGGCTGAGCCCGTGAGCCATGGCCGCCGAGCCTGCGCGTCCGGAGCCTGTGCTCTGCAACGGGAGAGGCCACAGCGGTGAGAGGCCCGCGTTCAGCAAAAAAAAAAAAAAAAAAAAAAGTATTTTCCATATATGTAGTAATATCATTCAAATGTATGTAGATAGGGATAAAAACTTACTGAGTGTGGCAAATCTAAAGTTTCCATATAAACTTGGGTATAGCTGAAAGTACCCTTAAAAATCCCTTACATCTCCCATGATTTTATATACTTAACCCCAAGCAGTGATTTCCATGCACACTAAAATTTGAGAATCAATGCCCTAAACCTATGAAAGGCACAAAAGGATGTCAGGGTATCCAAACAACTCTGCCTTTAAGATAGCTATGAAAACACTAGTGAATGGAAAATAGGTAGATATTGCTTCTTGTAATATTTACTTCATCTTATTTAAATATTTGCATTTTATACACTTATTCAGTCTTTTTTTTTTTTGGCCACACACTTGGCTTGTGGGATCTTAGCTCCCCGACCAAGGATTAAACCCGTGCCCTTGGCAGTGAAAGCGCCGAGTCCTAACCACTGCACCACCGGAGAATTCCACTTATTCAACCTTATTATATTATATACTGCTGAGGAGATTAAAGAAGCTAGTAGAGTCATATCTTTCAGGGGGAGTAGGTTTTAAAATTAGTGTGTAAGTTAAATATATTTGTGGCTCTACTTATTATGACTTTATATAAATTTTCTCAATGGATACTAAAAGTACAATTTCTACTGTGCAGAATTCAGCAAAACTGTTTTTTTCCTTTAGAAAGAGGACAGAAAGTTCATAACTCTTACATTAAGTTACAATGCCAATTAAGGAGTGGGTGAAAAGAAAAACCACTAGTGAAAATAACAGACATTCAGAAGGGTAGGAAGAAAATCCTATTCTATCAGTGTCACAAGGGCCAGTCAAAAAGCAAGTGATATATAGAGAAGTCCTGGAGAAAGAGGATTGAGAAGAAAGGACTGGATTTGGTCATTGGTGATCTACAATAACAATTCTGTAAAATTGGACAGCAGAAGCCCCCGAGGAACTGAAGTGACTCCAATTTACAGTGATAAGCAGCAGTAGCATAACCAGACTTGCTAAAGAGAGTTTTTGTTTTGTTTTCTTTAAAGCGGCCCTGGAAGGCTCAGTCAGAGATGATGCATTAAGTATAAGCTTAAGAAACTCATTTCCCCAGCAAACAAAAAGAAAATGGGTAGGGACACAACCTAAGTGCTGGAATGAAGATGGGATTCCACTGGATCCAGACAGAAGATTAAGTGCTGGCAACTATCTTCCCTCATAAAATGAAAGCAGATAAGAACACACACACACACACACACACACACACACACACACACACACTCCAGATAAATCCACAAGAGATAGAAACATAAAATTTTAACAAATTCTGGAAAGAAAAATCTTTTAAGAAGAACCATAGCCCAAAACACATGCTAGAGAATAGCGTTGCAAAGGTAAAGTTTAGATGTGGAAGACAATTTGAAAAACTCTAAATATCTAAAAAGAATTCCAGAAACAGAACAGAGAAAATGAAGGGAAAAAAAAACCAGTAAAGATAGCTATATGCTGTTTTAAAATCAGATGTAAAACAAAATGACAGAGGGAAGCTTGAAAAAAGGGTATCAGATATTTATATCAGTCACAGAACTTCTAAGATCCGAACTCTGAAACATATGAAATTAAAAAAAAAAAAAAAAAAAAAAGATCTCCTAAACTAACAGGTTTGACAGATGATAAAACCAAGATATATAAATTTAAATAACCCAATAAACAAGCTCAATCTAAAACACACACCTATACACACAATTTGGTACACAAAACACTGAATAAACCTAAATAAACCTTTTCAGGCACATATTGAAATGCACAACAAAAATCTCTCAATACAGACCAAGAAGCAAAATTACACAAGCGACATTCTTAGCCTACATTCAGTTAAATTAGAAATTAATCACAAAAAGATAACAAAATCACCACCACCATGCCCCACCCTATCTACTCAAAATTTTTTAAAAGTCTGCTGGGGGAAAAAGTCCCACTAAGCTTAAGACTCAAAAGAAAAATTATAAGCTATTTAGAAATTGAATAATAATGGGGAACACTACAAAACAAAACCTTTGGAATGTAATCAAGCCATAGTCAGAAGAGAAATGTATATATTATTAAAGACAGACTAAAGGTAAATGAACTGGGTATATACCCCAAGAGACTAAAAGAAGAATTAATAAATTCAAATAAATTTGAAAAAAGGAATGAAGATTATTGCAGAAATTACAGAAATAACATGCAACAACAACAAAATGCTCAATCAATAAAAACTAAAGCTGGTTCTTAGTCAAGGAAATCCAAGGATAGAGGGGAAAAAAAAAGTTTTAAAAAATTTGTTTGAACCAAGAAAAAATAAATATATAAGATGTTACAGAGGAGATTTACAAAATAAAGTAGCCTACTTGAACTTTTTACCAACAAATTTTTAAATCTAGACATGCACAACTGCTAGGGAAAACATGAGTTACCAAAATTTCACTTCAGGAAGACTGAAAAACTTGGATTAACTAACCATCAAGAAGCTAAAGAGATAATAAAAGCTTCAGCTCCTAAAAAAGCTTTTAGGCCCCAAAGGAGTAAGGGTAAAGGAGTGAGGGTAGACTGAGCCAGTGTTCCTTATCCAATGGCAACAATGAGAAAAAGTAATTTTAAAGAAAAATAGAGTTTGCAAGATTGTTGTGAAGTAAACTGTAAAACTACTTATGGATATACAGGACACCAACCAACCCAACTCATCGATGGAAAGATTTCAATATCATAAAAATGACCATTCTCTCCAAAAAAAACTTTTTTTAATTCAATGCCATTCCAGTAAAAATCCTAAAGACTTTTCCCAGAATTTGGCAACCTGATTTTAAAATTCATGTGCAGGTGTAAAAAGACAAAAATAGCCAAGACAATTTTGAACAGTAGTAATAAGGGAGATGCCCTACTATGAAACTACAGTAATGAAAATATACTAGTTGCAAGAGTACATACATAAACTAATGGAACACAAAAGAGAGCCTAGAAACATTATAAACATAAATATTATATTATTTTAAATATATTCTCAACATATAAAGGCACTCGGTATATGACAGCTATGGCATTTAAATCAAAGTAGAAAGAAAGAACTATTTAATAAGTAATAGTGCTGAGGTGAATGGCTATGCACTGGAAAAAGATACAGTAAGACCCTAACCCACACCACACACAAAGTTAATTTCAAAGGGATTCAAATCTAAAAATTAAAAGCAAATAACAGCTCTTATACACTGCTGGTGGGAGTATAAAGTAAGACAACCCACTTTGGAATGTAATTTGGCAATACCTAGAAAGTAGAATACCCATATTCATTAAACTCAACATTCCCATTCAAAATAACCATTTTTGAGACAGGAAGGATGTTCACTTTGGCCCTGGTTGTAATAATGAAAGTGTAAACAATCTGATAATAAGAATAAAAATAAAAATATGAAAAATGATTAACTGCTATAATAATGGATTAACTGTGGTATAGTCAAACAGTAGAATACTTTACAAAAGCAATTAAGAGGAATTTACAGAACTTCATCAAATTTAATATGACATCATGATTTAAGAAGCATCCTAATTTCAGAGATGTTAAATCGTGAAAATATAGAACAACATGTAACAAACATGGCTATACCTATAACTCAAAGACACAGTGCTGAGTAAAAAATAGGTTTCAAAATTATAGGTACAATGGATTTTTTCCCATAAAATTTAAAAATATACAAAATACTCCTATGCACTTTTTAAAATACACGTATGTAAAAGAAGGATGAAAACATGCATGGGGTTTCCCTGGTGGCGCAGTGGTTGGGAGCCCGCCTGCCGATGCAGGGGACACGGGTTCATGCCCCGGTCTGGGAGGATCCCACATGCTGCGGAGCGGCTGGGCCCGTGAGCCATGGCTGCTGAGCCTGCACGTCCAGAGCCTGTGCTCCACAACGGGAGAGGCCACACCAGTGAGGCCCGTGTACCGCAAAAAAAACAAAAAAATGCATGGGAATGATACACATTAACATCAGGATATTTACCGCTTAGTGAAGAAGGCGGGGGAAGAATGAAACAAGGTTATAAGCTTTAACTATACCTTTTAGTATTTTACTTCTTTTTTTTAAAAAAAAAAACAGGAATGTAGTTTTTACATAAAGTGAGTTTATCCTCCCCATGGAAGGACAGACACAAATGCAATTACTCCACATCATCTATGACACAATTATGGAATGTTTATTCTTAAAACACAATAAAGAAACACTGCTTCCTAAACATTCCTGAGAGATTTTACTGCTCACTGGCAGAGGGAGCAGACAAAGTGTGTGTGTGTGCGCGCGTGCATGCCTGTGCACACGGGCATGCATGTGTGGGCATGTGTGTGTGCATGCATGTGTGTGTGTATGTATGCGTGCGTGTTGGGGGTGGGGGGAGTTATCGAGAATTGAAACAAATATGGTGAAGTATTAACATCTTTCAAACTTGGAGAATGAGATCATGATGATCTGCTACATTATTTCCCGGACGCTGGAAATATTTTTTACTTGAAAATTGAAAAAATAAAACTAAAAAAAGCACCATGTACAATGTAAAATGTGAGCTCTGTCAAGATTTCAGAAAGTAAATAATTCCTGCATTATATAAACTGTTTCACAGACAAATAGAGAGACCTTTCCAACTTATTCTAAAGGCTGGAAAAACCCTTCATACCAATACTGGAGTAAAGAGAACACAACAAAGAAAATCACAAACCAATTTCAATACTCGACATGAATATAAGGATAATGAGTAAAATGTTACCATGCTGAATCTAATGCCATGAATAAGCTGGGTTAATCCTACCAAAGCAAGCAAGGATGATTCTATTTATGAAATCTATTTCTATAATTCATTACACTGACAATTATATATATATTTAAAACATAAACTGCCATGCAAACATGGAATTCAACACACATTCCAGATTTTATTTTTTAATAACTCTGATTAGACAGTAATAGAAACTCTCTTAAACTGAAAAAAGACAGGATGCTTTCTATTTAACAATGCTCTGGAAGTGCCAACCAACACAATTAGACCAGAAAAACATGATAAATAAGTATCAGAACATCTGAAATACTGACAAAACTCTTTGCAGAGAGTGTTATCTATCTAACAAATCCAAGACAATTAAATGAGAAAGTCTTACAACTAATAAAAAGTTCAGCAAAGTGGCTGAAAACATAACACAGTGGGTATAACCAGTTAGAAAACAGAATAACAATGTTAGCAATAACAATAAAATTCACAAAATATATTTTTTAAGATGCAAAGCCTATTCTTATGAAGAAAATAGTAAAACTATATTGAAAGGAAGGACTTTAAAGAAAATCTCAGTGGGCAGACTCATTATTGTAAAGATGTTGATATTTTGAGTAAAGAGAAAATGACAAGAATAGCCAAGAATAACAAATAAGACATTGTTAAAATTTAGGAAAATTTCTCAGACCAAATATAAAAACTTATTATATAGTTACAGTAATTACATTATATATTGGTTATAGGCAGAGACAAAGAGATCAATGAAACATAAGTCCAAAACCAGGTCCAGGTAGATAAAGATAAACATCATGATACCTGCAGCATTTCAAACCAGGGGAGATAAAAGAAACTACACAATAAACTGTGTTAAGAAAAGTAACTATACACTTAGGAGAAAATTAAGTTAGACCATAATTACACACAATATACAAAAGTAGTCCCCAGATAAATGATTTAATGTTAAAAAAAAAAAAGTGTACGTATTAGAAAACAGGAAAATAATTTCAAAATCTTGTAGTAAGCACAAAACGCAGAGGCCATAATGAAAAATACTGACAGATTTGAGCTCACAAAGAGGAATAACTCTCACATTATATGACAGAAGACACCACTAAAAAAACCTTAAAGATGGGAATTCCCTGGCGGTCCAGTAGTTAGGACTTGGTGCTTTCACAGCCTTGGCCTGGGTTCAATCCCCTGTGGGGAACTAAGATCCCCTGCAAGCCGTGTGGTGTGTGGCCAAAAAACAAAAAAAAAAAGCTCATTGATAAGTGACTCACTAGAAGACATCTTCCACAGACTTAACAAGCAAGTGAATAATGTGAGAATATGTAAAGAGCTCATGCAAAGATCATAAGCTCACTTTTAGCATATATGCTAGCCAAAAACTACAGTATATTTTTGTAACAAAATGTAATATGGTGTGGTTAAAGTCCATAACCCATCCCTACTTCCTTCCTTTTTACCCAGAGATAAACAACAACAATGATAAAAAGACAAACAGCTAAACAGAAAAATGCGCAAAGAATATGAACAAGGAAGTCTGGCACTTCAGCACAAAGACATTAACAGGAAAGATCATTTACTGCATCATTTCTAAGTGAAAAATGTAAATGACACAAATGCCCATCAACAGAACAGTGATTACATAAATCATGGCATACCTATACAATGAACCTTATGCAGTTGTTAAAAGGGTGCAATAAACTCATATGTGCTGATAGCTTTATACAAACATTTAGTAGAGGAAAAAGTGGTAGAAGGATATAGTATGGTCCCACTTACATAAAAACAAGATATACAGGTATATATAAGCAAGGAAGTGAGACTGAAATCCTGATCAGGTGAAACGAAGGGTGATTTTCATATTTTGCTCTGAATGCCTGTGTTGTTTCTACCTCCTTTCTATGGGAAAGGATTTAGGAAGTACCTGTGTAAGGTTTTAAATGAAACAAGATGTTCAGCTGGCTGTTACCTACTGTGAACGTTGTCTGTTTATTTGAATAATGGAACTAGAGAACTCAGATCTAACAATTACTAGTTATAAACAGTTCGAGGCTTAAAGACAAGGTAACTGCTTCTTCAGAGCAAACTACTAAGCTAATCTTACAGTGAACTAACTGGACTAGTTTAGTAGTCCCTTAAACTGTATTACACACCCTTCTAAAGCTGTCATGTGAAAAGTCCTAATAATTTCCTAGCTTCCTTCTTTTGCTCTAAAAATCCATCGGTAGCTCCCTTAACTGGCTTTGTAACTAAAAGCCCTAAACTATGTTCTCCCAAAATACTTCTGCAAGAGCATCTCCCCACTACCCAACCACAACGCAGATACAAGTTCTCCCCTTCAGCCAAGTTGATCTCAATTCCCAAATGAACATGTGTGGTATGCACCCAAGCTCCAAATATCCACATACTATCTATAAGGGGCTAACAGTATTATCACCTCTCCAGGATTTTTTTCATGATAACTAGGGGTATCCAAGGGGCATAACGCAGAAGACTACCTAGTGAAACAGTTAAACCCATCCACCAAAGAATGTAAATTATGTAAATAAATTTACATTTTTATCCATCACTATCGAACATTTGTCTGAAGCATTTTATATGCTTTCAATAAATAGAAAGCAGTCTGGGTTTAAGTAAGTTATTCGAATCCTAGTCCAAACCAATGGCATTAAGTACTACTTCCGACCATCAACTCTGGCTCTACTCTGTGACCTTTGGGCAAGTCTAGGATTCTTTGTAAAATGTTGATAATACACATTTCTCACAATGGGAGATAATGTAGGGAAACAGGTAACAGAGTATCCAATAAAATGTGGCCAATGCTATGTTATCACCTTGACCGGGAAATTCCAACATAATTTGAGAATTACGTCACTACTTAAGATTTATTAATATTTATTCAATCAATGTTGGTTTGATGATTAATATTTGAGGTAGTACCGAAAGGGCATAGCTTTGGAGTAAAACACATGTGATCGACCCCTCAGTCATCACTTTAGAGATGAGGAATCTTGAGTAAACCATTACAATCTCTGACCCTCAGTTCCCACATCTGTTAAAGGGCATACCATCAATGACCACAGAGCTACAGTGAGGACTACATGAGATGACAGTGTATGTAAAGCTTTTAGTAAGGTTATCTGGCACAGTAAATTGACAGACTTCTTTGTCTTAAATCGAACAATTTTTAATGTCTTATTTATCTACATTTTAATAAAGTTAATTTAGATTATTCAACAAATGTTTTTGAGTACTATGTACACTAGGCACTGTGCTGTGTGCTAGAGATAAACTAGTAAAAAAAAAAAAAAACACCACCACCTCTGTCTTCATGTAGATTACAATGTTGGAGGCAGTAGGACAAGTGTTAATCAATTAACAATTCAAATGCCAACTGTGCTAATAAGCTCTATAAAGAGGTAAACTAAGGGGGCAGATAACAGTGGGGTTTGTCCTGATCACAGAAATCTAGAAAGGCTTCCTAGGGAAAATTCTTACTTGTAGCGTGAGTATGAAACAACTAGACGCAGCAGAAAAAGGAAGACTGCTCCAGGCAGAATGAATAGACTATATTTTATCTTTTGAACGTCTATATACCTTTATATGCACCCTAATAGCTTGTACCTCTGGCAACTAGGTATAAGGGGACTGAAAAAATACCCCAGCTGACAGAGACTAAGAAGAAAAGACTGGCTAGATAGGACTGACCAAAGATGAAGAGCTTTGTAGGGCACATTATCCTAAATGCAATGGTGTAGTGTTATGGGATTGTAGGGTTTATACTGTAGAGTTTGTTGTTGCTGCTGCTGCTGCTGCTGACGGGATCACTGTATTTCACAATATAGTCTGGCTACACTGTGAAAATAAATTTGAGGTCAGGCAAGAGCAAATGTGAGCAGACAAGTTTGGAGGCAAAGAAATGAGAACTACTTTTTTTTAATACGTTGATGAAAAAAAAGTAGAAAAATTCTAGGAATAATCAGAAGGTAAAATCAACAGGACTTGATGACAGACTGGATATGAGCGTTAGGAAGAGGAGGAGTTGGGAGGTAACTTCTAGTTTTTTGATCTGCATTACTTAGCTGAATGCAAGTTCTATTTTCAGATATATAAAGATGACCAGATCCAGGAAGGAAAAGTTATGCACTCAGTTTTAGACACGTTGAGTCCAAAATATTTTTTTTTTAATTAAAAAATAAGAAAGAAAAACAGGTCCAGATCTTGCCACTCTCCTACTCATCAAAGCCCTGCAGTGGATTCCCATCAAACTCTGAACAAAAGTCCCAAGAGGCATACAGGTATAATCCAATTCTTTGCTATCTTCTGAATTTCTCTCCTACCCTTTTATCCCTTGGGTCACCTTCACTCCAGAAACACTGCCTTCTTGAAATCCTTGATGTACTTATTCTTCCCTCTGCCCGTAATACTTTTTCCCCCCATATGGCTTGATTCCCTCACTTAATGGAAGTCCATGATCAGATGTCACCTTCTCAAAGAACCTTCTTTGCCTGTCCTATGTAAAACAGTCTTCCTGCTGAGAGGCTGGGCTGGAGAGAAAAGCTGAATGAAATCTCTGGTAGTCTTGCAAGGCCTGTCACATAATACAAGTCTTACTCCCAAGACTTTTGAAACAAGTTTGAGTCTAACAAAAGCTGCAACCCAAGCCCAACTCCATGGATTGAGGTAATCAAGCCCTAAAAAATGCCTAACAGAAAACAAGGCAAATTCTCTCCTGGTGGAAAATGACATCAACTTCAATCCTTCTTTTTTTTTTTTTTTTTAACATCTTTATTGGAGTATAATTGCTTTACAATGGTGTTAGTTTCTGCTTTATAACAAAGTGAATCAATTATACATATACATATGTTCCCACATCTCCTCCCTCTTGCGTCTCTCTCCCTCCCACCCTTCAGTTCTTTTATAAACATTCTCCTGCAGAAGGGGAAAAAATTAAAAGCCCTACAAAGTG
>RJWK010007525.1:35122-49868 GCA_004363435.1 Platanista minor | reverse complement strand
TGTGTGGTACGCGGGCCTCTCACTGCTGTGGCCTCTCCCGTTGCAGAGCACAGGCTCCGGATGCGCAGGCTCAGCGGCCATGGCTCACGGGCCCAGCCGCTCCGCGGCAGGTGGGATCTTCCCGGACCGGGGCACGAACCCGCGTCCCCTGCATCGGCAGGCGGACTCTCAACCACTGCGCCACCAGGGAAGCCCCATTATGAAGTATTCTTTTTGTCCCTGGTAATATTTCTTGTCCTAAATCTACTGTGTCAGAAATTAATGTAGCCATTTGAGCTTTCTTATGATTATTTTTAGCATGGTATATCCCTCCCCCCATTTATTCTTTTACTTTTAACCTATCAGTTACTTGTTTTTATCAGTGTGTTTCTTATAGACAGTACATGCATAGTTTCTTTTGTTTTGTTTTTTGTTTTTAATCAGTGATGTGCTGAAGCATGTTCATACTGGATCATAAGAGTTGACTGGTTGATTGTTAATTTTATAGGAATTTTACAAGCTGGTGGATGTCATGTTGCAGATTGAACTTGGCCATAGTGGTAGTATTTGCACCACATAAATCAGCAACTGATACAAATTAAGACTTGTATTCCTCCAGGGAGCTGGTTGTTGAGCATTTACCAGCAGCCCACTGATTTTGCTTTTTTCCAGTCTGATGTTATCTACCCTTAATTTAAATACTTTGACTATTTACATTTATTGTAATTATCAACATGATTATATCCAAGGCTCTCTCATCTTTCTATTTATGTCATATTCTCTCTGCTCTCCTTTCCTCTCTTTTCCTGCCTTACTTAGATTATCTTTTAGTATTTTATTGTATCTCCATCCCAGGTTATACATTTTTGTTTTAAATTTTTTGTGGTTTCTATAGGTATCGTGATACACATTTTAACTGATGACCATCTAACTTCTTTTTTTTAATGGTTTTAATTGTTTTTTCTTAAAATAAATTTATTTACTTATTTTTATTTTTGGCTGCATTGGGTCTTCATTGCTGCACATGTGCTTTCTCTAGTTGTGGTGAGTGGGGGCTACTCCTTGTTGTGGAGCATGGGCTCGAGGCATGCAGTCTTCAATAGCTGTGGCACGTGGGCTCAGTAGTTGTGGCTCATGGGCTCTAGAGCACAGGCTCAGTAGTTGTGGGGCACAGACTTAGTTGCTCCATGACATGTGGGATCTTCCCAGACCAGAGCTTGAACCTGTGTCCCCTGCATTGGCAGGCGGATTCTTAACCACTGTGCTACCAGGGAAGTCCCAATGTCTATCTAACTTTAACTAAGCTTATGCCTTTTCATGTCTACTATAGCCACTTTACAATAATAAAAATTTATTTCTTCTTCTCACCCTTTGGGTTAATATTGTCAGATATTTTACTTCTTTAAACTCCACAGAACACTACAATTTTTTGCTTTAAACAGTAATTTATCTTTTTAAAAGTCAAGATGAAAAGGGCCTATTTTAAATTAGCCCACATATTTACCATCATTGGTGTTCATCGTTGCTTTGGGTAGATCTGAGTTTCCTTTGATACTATTTTCTTTCAGTTTGAAAAGGTTGAACATTTCTTAGTACAAGTCTGCTGGCCACAGATTCCTCAGCTTTTGTTGTCTTTAAAAGTCTTTATTTCCCTTTTTAAAGATGTCTTTTCTCTGTCTTCTATATTTCATTGTTTTGATGAGATATGTAAGATAAGTCTTATCTTTGTTCTGCTGTATGGAAGGTGTGTTTTCTTATGCTGAATATTCTTAAGATTTTCTCTATCACTAGTTTTCAAGAATTGGGTGATAATGTGGCTTTTTGTTTTTGTTTTTGCTTTTGTTTTGTTTTGTTTTCCTCTTAGAGTCTGTGGGGTTTCTTGGATCTGTGAGCTATAGTTCTATCAAATTGGAGAAATTTCAGCCATTTTTTTCTTCAAATATTTTTTTGACCCCATTTCATCCTCTCCTTCTGGGACTCCAATTATACATATGTTACACTGCTTGATTTTGTCCTTCACATCACTAAAGCTTTATTTTTTCTATGTTTCAATTGAATAATTTCTACTTCTATATTTCAATTTCACTGATTCTTTCTTCTTAAGCATTTAATCTACGGTTAAACTATTCCAGGGAAGTTTTCATTTCAGATAATTTATTTTTCAATTTTAGATGCTTTTTAATATCTCTTTTTCTCATTATTTTTATATCTCCCATTAAGCCCTTAAACATATTTATGATTACTGTTTTAAGGACTTTGAATGTTAATGCCACCACCTCTGTGATTTCTGGGTCTGTTTCTATTAAATAATACTTTTTCATGTCTAGTAATTTTTATTTGATGCTAGACATTTTGAATATTACAATATCGAGTACCTGTGTTTAGTTATCCTTTAGAATACTGTGAATTTTCCAGTTTCAAGACATGCAAATTTTTCCTCGAGGATCTTTTACATCCACTCCCTTCTCTCTATTTCTACTGCAACATAACTGGGACAGGTCTTCATCACTTAAATAATGCCTTTCTAAATAGACTGTGGGAGGTGGCTGAGTGATGGTACATATATCAGAAGAACAAGAATACTTCTCAATGATCAACGGGGCTCTTCAATTACAACCTGTCTACTCCATATCCTGTGCCCTGGGCACCTAAAGAGCTTTATTATTCCCCTTCACCATGCTCTCTCTCATCTCTGAATCTTCCCATACACTATTCCCTTTCTTTGGCTCACTTTTCCTTTCCACCTCTTACCTCTTACCATACTTTTCCTCCACACTTCTACTCATCCTTCAGTTCTAAAAAATATTCCTTCTTTCAAAAAACTTTCCTTCCCTACTTTTCCACAGATGAGGTTTGGTGGCCTGGGTTTCTTTCCCAATAGAGCATTTCTCCTATTACATGGTTTTGTAACTGTCTGTATCCTCCACTAGATTCTAGGATGAGGCTCATGAACCCCATGTATTCATGAGCTGCTATAATCACTATCATCAGTGTTTAGCACAGGACCTGGCACTTGTGGGATGCTCAATAAATATTGGTTGCATAAATGAATGTACAGATGAAGAAATAAGGGCTATGTTTACATTGAATGCTCTTAGCCCCATTAATGGAAATAACAGAATCAGAAACTTATAGGAAGTCAGAGTTAGAAAAATCCTGAAGGAACTTAGTCTAATTTTCCATTTGGTGCAGCCATCTCCTTGCCTCTCCCTAGTAAATTGTCAGCTAGGCTGTGTTGAACCCATTCAATAATGGGAACTTACTCTTTGTCATGGCAGCCTGTTCCATTTCTGAGCCATTTTCCTGTTAGAAATCACGCAGAATCTTCTGCATAACTTCCATTCATTGGCCTCTGTCTTCCCTCAGAATCTGTGTAGACAAGTGTCCTACATTCCAGTGATAGATGTTAATATCCAAAGACTTCCTGCAGCTCCCAAGTCTTCTTGATAATGATAACAATTACCGCTATATCAGCTGATCTTTATCAGGTATTTACCTGCTCATTTGAATTTGAAAACGATCCCCTGAGATAGTTCATATTATCAGTACCACTTTAGAGATGAGGAAACTGACACTCACAGGGAGATCACACAGAGAGAGATGCAGGAGTCCCAGATGTTTGAGTCTCCTCAGCTCAGGATCTAGACTCATGAGTAATGGAACCTTCAGAGGGTTCCAGCTCCAACTACCATCTGACTGCAACCAGGTGAGAGACCTGGAGGGAGACCTGCCCAACTTGAGCCCAGTCCATGCTCAGCAGAGTTAGAGATACAAAATAGAATGATGATACTTGTTTTTAGCCACTAACTTTGGGTTGGCTTGTTATACAGCAATAGACAACCAGACTACCGACCTCATCTCTTGCTGGCCAGAGTCAGGGAAGACTCTGTATGCTCAGTAGATGTGACCTGTTCCTCTACCATGGCCTCCAGTGCATCTATTAGAGTGATGGGCACTGTACCTCAGACCTAATGTGGTAGGAGTACAGGGCAGGGGTGGACTAAACCCAGGTCAGGGCAGGTGTTACAAGAGAAGATTTGGAAGTAAGAGTGTTCTGAAGGAGGAGGAATTAGAGTTGAGCTGTGCTCGGAGAGTTTGAATTATTTTTCCTGGGAGAAGAACAATCTAGGCTGAGAAAACAGCTTAACGCATGGACCCCAAAGAATAAGTCATACCAGGGGAAACAATGCTTTGTTCCCTGGGGTTGAAGCATAGGACAAATGGCAAGGGGACCAAAAATACTGGGAACATGAGGAGGAGCCCATCCAATGTGATGTTTTTTGAGGGACAAAAGCAGCTTCCTATTGGCAGGATATATCCAGGCTTTGGGCACACCTTCATTTCATTCTCCTGTGGTTTATCTCACCCAAGTGTCAGAAATAAGAGGAATGATCCTACCACATTTTCTCAAGAATGAACAAGGGCTTTATGAGATGCTAACAGAAGGACTGCAGCAGTAAAGGATAAAGCCCTGTTTTGGCCATTGTCCCATGATATTTCCAGAAGTTGAGGTTATAAGGTCTTCTTTGGGCAGATGCTCCTTCCATGCTCAGCCTAACATCCCAGACTGTAGGCGGGGTGCCGTGGGGTGCACGCCTGTGCTTCTGGAACACAGCCAGGAAAGAGTAAATTAGGGGAAGGCTGTCTCTCCCGGGTGCCCAGCAAGGCCCCTGAGTGCCCAACGGTTTGATTTGCATGTTTTCTGTGATGTTTGATCTTCTTACACCCATCGCTGGCCAGAGCCTAGAACTTAATGAAAGGAGAAAAAAGAAATCCCTTTTTGGTGATGGGTTTCACCTTGGTCAACCCTCAAACGGGGCACAGAAGACAGTCAATACCTGTAAATCACTGGTCTAACCACAAATAAAGTTGGGCCAGAAAACCTGGGTGCAACTGAGAAGTGAGAACCCACCATCAAGGGAAGGTAAAACATACCTTTAAGAGAATTAGGCTTTGTCTTCCATTGAATAAAATAAACCTTCCCTTGGGTATCAATTTCTAAAGGTCTGCTTTTTCCTAGGCAAAAAGTGAATTCAAGGGCATCCATCCCCTGAGTGAGCAGATAAAATGAAAACCCAAGCCTTCCCCCTAGGACTATCACAAACACAGACAGCAAATGAGTTTAGGAGCTCTGTGAAGGCATTTGGGACAACAGAGATTTTGTGCAGAAAATATCTGAGGTCAGATTTGTGATGGGAGGTGAGAAGAGGCGAGAGGGTGGGCAGACCAACAAGAAGGTGATGCAAATGGATGGTTGAAAGGGCAGCAAGGCTTGACCAGAACAACATGGGAAAGATAGCGAGGGGAGGGTCTGATCCATTACTACGGAAGCAGGAAGAGCTATGGGGAGAACCGGCTTTCCTAGTGATGGGTACCTGATTTCTGGGTGGCCCCCTTGCCTTCCTCAGCGCTGGGCACCCCCACACTCTGCTCAGGTCCCTGTCCTCCTTTGACAGAACCCACCCCAAGTCCTTCTTCACTCATTGACAAGTGCCTCTCCTGCCACCCACCCTCCAGGCAGAGACCGGCATCACAGTGGGCAATGGGCTAGATGTGGGGCCACGGGGGAAAGCCTGGCAGAATGGCATCCTCTAGTCCTGGCTGGGGTCCTGGTGTCTGCTTTCTCCAGGACCACAGCATAAATCATCCACACTCGCCCACCCCACCACCTTTGAGACTTGTGCCTGGAGCAGCCTTGTGTGTGGCCATATTCCAGCATGGACATCTGGCTTCCTGGCCCCAGATGGTCATGAAGATGGCTCTGTGCTCTGTCCCTCACACCTGCAGATGCTCCCCCCGGGCCGTGGGTCAGCCTCGGTGGCCTTGTCCCCTGGCTGACTGCTGTCAGGTCTCTTCTCCAACCACTGGCTCTGGTCCTATTTCCCTCCAACCCACTGTCCATGCCCTTTTATCTCAAACTCTGCTCCATTCACATCAGGCCTCTGCTCAAAAGCTCCAGTGGCTCCTCAACACCTGAGAAAGTGAACCTGCTCCAGTGGGGTACGTCTGCTTCACCTGGGACACTTTCAAAACCAGACCCATTTAGGCTGAATGTGAGTCTCTTGTCCAGCACTGAGATGGTCTGCGTGGGATGTGTCCAGCACTGAGATGGTCTAGAGTGGGACCAGACTGGGAAGGATGCAGTCTGGCTTGGGCTGGTCTCTCTCATACTTCCCAGGCTGTATACACCCCCACACTGACCTTGGGAGACGACTCCTATTGCCTGTTGATGTTCAGAGGAAAAGCTCCAGGTGTGACACTTCTTGCCCCACCAAGACCCATGTGTGTCTCCACTCCACACACCCTGCAGCCTGCCTTGAACTGGCTGCTAGTTGGGAAGAACTCCATGTTGCCTCCTGCCCTCTCTCCCAGGCCACCTCCTTCCAAGCCTGTTTCCTGTGTCATTGATTCCAGAATGAGATGTTCATTTGCTCTTTGAAAATAATGTTCAGAACCATTTGAACAAGCCCTTTTGGCTCAGATGAATCACAGGAGACAGAATGCGAGCTCAGAGCTGTATTTCACTTACAGAAGCCCCACTCTCCCAGAAAACACCCAGGCCTTCCCAACTGAAATACAGCTTCCTCCCTAATTTCTTTCCACAAGGCCCCTGCCCACTGTCAGCTTGATTTAAGCGTTATTTTAGTCCCAAAGTGAGCAGCATGTGTCAATCGTTCTCATTATTTTTCTGCATAATGTTATCATATATAAGGACTTGGCTGAGGGATACTCACAGCCCAACCATTACTCACCACAGCACAAGGTCTAGAAGCCCAGCCAGAGTATGTGCTACAGAGTCAGGTGTCTGCTGCATTCTTGGAGTGATTGTGGTGTGATTTCTTCTCTCCCAGGGAGAACAAAACTCAACCAGATGTCCATGATAATGCTTCCTTATTATTATTTTTTCTCCATGACCCAAAGCAATCTAGTGTAATGGAGGGGGGTCCCTTGTTGTTGTGGGGAGGATGTGAAGTAACTCAGTTCACAGACTGAACAATATCAATGCACGACTTCAACAGCATAAAGGTGAAGTGTTCTCAAAACGCTTGGGTACTCTCCTGACTCAGCTGCTTTCAGTGATGACAGCCCCACGAAGCCTGCTGGTATTAATAAGATGCACCAGAGGTGATTTGAGGTCCTAGGAAGGTTTAGCCCATGTCTATAGCTCATTTAGTGTCATTATCCAAAAAAAAGTGCAATATCTTATAGTTTTCCAGTTCTAGTTTGTGTAGAATGTGCTCAGCCACCGCACTGTGGGTGATTATCTCTAAAACTACCAGCAGTATGTCTACACACTGCTTCTTCTCAAGATGTGTTATCAAGACAAAGAGAACAAGTGAACTGACTCAGCATCTCAAGCACCAAGGAGAGCTCCAGGGACCTTCTGGGCCGGGGTTTGAGTGGAGCGTCAAGCACCAGCCTAGGACCACTGCAGACTTGCCCTGCACCTCAGCATCTCCTGAACCTTCTCACCTCTGCTTCCTGCTTTGCCATCTTTGACCGCAAGCCTGGAAAAATCACAGCCTCGAAGGCAGGAGATTTTGCTGCCTCATTTCTGCCAAGTTCAAAGCTGAATCTTGAGGAAACGCAGAGAGAGCTGTGGAGAAGAGAGAACATAAAGTGCTGGGTGCAGACAGATCAGAGGAGAGAGGGGTCATTTCCAGTTCAGGTACTCACGTGCCAAAGGTGAGTTCAGGGAGAGACGAAGGGAAGAGCCCACTGGATCATGAGGCAAAGTCACCCAAAGCTTCTCTTGCCTGGAATGGCAGCTCCCTTCCCTTTACCAATGCAGCAGACACTTACAGGGACACTACAGATGCTGTAGGATGAACCCGCCATCAGGAGGTGTGGGGTTTCTGGGAAGACGTGAACCAGAAATAAGGAATCACAGATGCAAAAGAAGGAAAAAAGAGGCAACTCTGCCTTTGCAACTGCCCTCTGTGCAGGGGGTTATGTATTTAGAGTTCCCCTTTTTCCTAAGTTTTATTACCACATGTAATCCTGACAGCTGCTTCACCTTTACCTGGCAACCCCAAACCAAAGCAAAACACTATTCTGGGGACAGTCACTTTAAAACGAAGTCACTTCTTTCAAAGGCCAGCTGGGCTTCCAGATAGAAAACCAGCTGCCTCAGAATTAAAAGGTGATGCCCCCACCAGACTTCTGTCACCAGACCCCCCCACATTATATGGGGGGAGGAGAAAGCTGAACCTTCCTTCTGGATTTACCCCTCCCAGCCTCCAGATCCTCACTTCTTTTAGGGGCAGATACAGGACAGGGAAAAATGGGGCTGGAGTCAATCCTAGTGACCACACCTCACTCTGATCTCCCAGTGCTCTGGGCTGAATTCTGTCTCCCAAGTTCACACACGATGAAGTCCTAACTAACCTCCAGGATGCCAGGATGATACCTTATTTAGAAATAGGATCACCTAAGCTATGATAAGTTAAAATGAGGTCATCTTGGACCAGGGAGGGGCCCTAATCCAATAGGACTGGTGCCTTATAAAATGGGGAAATTTGGAAACAAAATCACACACAAGGAGATGCCATGTGAGGACTGGGGTGATGCTGCCAAGAAACCATCAGAAGCCAGGACAGAGGCCTGGGATGTCCCTCTTCAGAGATTTCTGAGGGAGCATGGCCCTGACAACCCCTTGATTTTAGACTTTCAGCCCCCAGAATGCTGAGACAATAAATTTCTTTTGTTCTAGACCACTCAGTTTGTGGTACTTTGTTCCAGCAGGAAATAACACAGGTTAAAAAGCAAAAGCCAAGAGAGATTGGTTCAGGATGGCAGAGTAGAAGGACGTGCTCCCACTCCCTCTTGTGAGAACACCGGAATCACAACTAACTGCTGAACAATCATCCACAGGAAGACACTGGAACTCACCAAAGAAGATACCCCACATCCATAGACAAAGGAGAAGCTGCAATGAGATGGTAGGAGGGGTGCAATCATAATAAAATCAAATCCCATAACTGCTGGGTGGGTGACTCACAAACTGGAGAACACTTATACCACTGAAGTCCACCCACTGGAGTGAAGGCTTCCCATCCTGAGGGTTTGGCAATGGGAGGAGGAATTCCTAGAGAATCAGACTTTGAAGGCTAGAGGGATTTGACTGCAGGAATTTGCCAGGACTAGGGGAAGCAGACTATCAAAGTTTGGAGGGCACACACAAAGTAGTGTGCACATCGGTACCCAAGGGAAGGAGAAGTGACCACATAGGAGACTGAACCAGACCTACCTGCTAGTGTTGGAGTGTCTCCTGCAGAGGAGGGAGTGGCTGTGTCTCACTGTGAGGGCAAGGACACTGGCAGCAGAAGTTCTAGGAAGTACTCCTTGGCATGAGCCATCCCAGAGTCCACCATTAACCCCAACAAAGACACCAGGTAGGCTCCAGTATTGGGCCGCCTCAGGCCAAAAAACCAACAGGGAGGGAGCACAGCCCCACCCATCAGCACACAAGCGGATTAAAGTTTTACTGAGCTCTGCCCACGAGAGCAACAGCCAGCTCTACCCATCACCAGTCCCTCCCATCAGAAAACTTGCACAAGCCTCTTAGATATGCTCATCCACCAGAGGGCACACAGCAGAAGCAAGCAGAACTACAATCCTGAAGCCTGTGGAACAAAAAACACATTAACAGAAAGGTAGACAAGATGAAAGGCAGACAGCTATGTACCAGGTGAAGGAACAAGCTAAAACCCCAGAAAAAAACCTAAGTGAAATAGAGGCAGGCAAACTTCTAGAAAAATAATTCAGAATAATGATAGTGAAGATGATCCAGGACCTCGGAAAAAGAACACAGGCAAAAATTGAGAAGATGCAAGAAATGTTTAACAAAGATTTAGAAGAATTAAAGAACAAGCAAACAGAGATGAACAATACAATAACTGAAATGAAAAATACACTAGAAGGAATTAATAGCAGAATAACTGAGGCAGAAAAATAGATAAGTGATCTGGAAGACAGAATGTTGGAATTCACTGCTACAGAACAGAATAAAGAAACAAGAATGAAAAGAAATGAAAACAGCCGAAGAGACAACTGGGCCAACATTAAACGCAACAACATTTGCATTACAGGGGTCCCAGAAGGAGAAGAGAGAGAGAAAGACCCGAGAAAATATTTGAAGAGATTATAGTCAAAAACTTCCCTAACATGGGAAAGAAAATAGCCACCCAAGTCCAGTAAGTGCAGAGAGTCTCACACAGGATAAACCCAAGGAGAAACAAGCCAAGACACATAGTAATCAAATAGGCAAAAATTAAAGACAAAGAAAAATTACTGAAAGCAACAAGGGAAAAACAACAAATAAAATACAAGGGAACTCCCATAAGGTTAACAGCTAATTTCTCAGCAGAAACTCTATAAGCCAGAAGACAGTAGCATGATATATTTAAAGTGATGAAAGGGAAGAACCTACAACCAAGATTACTCTACCTGGCAAGGATATCACTCAGATTCGATGGAGAAATCAAAAGCTTTACAGACAAGCAAAAGCTAAGAGAATTCAGCACCACCAAACCAGCTCTAAAACACATGCTAAAGGAACTTCTCTAAGTGGGAATCACAAGAGAAGAAAAACACCTACAAAAACAAACCCAAAACAATTACGAAAATGGTAATAGGAGCATACATATTGATAATTACCTTAAACGTGAATGGATTAAATGCTCCAAACAAGAAACAGGCTCTCTGAATGGATACAAAAACAAGACCCATATATATGCTGTCTACAAGAGACCCACTTCAGACCTACAGGCACATACAGACTGAAAGAGAGGGGATGGAAAAAGATATCCCATGCAAATGGAAATCAAAGAAAGCTAGAGTAGCAATACTCATATCAGATAAAATAGACTTTAAAATAAAGAATGTTACAAGAGACAAGGAAGGACACTACGTAATGATCAAGGGATCAATCCAAGAAGAAGATATAACAATTATAAATATATATGCACCCAACATAGGAGCACCACAATACATAAGGCAACTGCTAACAGCTATAAAAAAGGAAATTGACAGTAACACAGTAATAGTGGGGGACTTTAATGCCTCACTTACACCAATGGACAGATCATCCAAACAGAAAATTAATAAGGAAACACAAGCTTTAAATAACACAATAGAACAGATAGATTTGTTATTTATACGATAGTCCATCCCAAAACAGCAGATTAGGCTTTCTTCCCAAGTGCACACAGAACATTCTCCAGGATAGATCACATCTTTGGTCACAAATCAAGCCTCAGAAAATTTAAGAAAATTCAAATAATATCAAGCAATTTTTCTGACCACAGTGTTACAAGATTAGAAATGAATTACAGGGGAAAAATGTAAAAAACACAAAAACATGGAGGCTAAACGATATGTTACTAAGTAACCACTGAAGAAATCAAAGAGGAAATCAAAAAGTACCTAGAGACAAATGACAATGAAAACACGACAATCCAAAACCTATGGTATGTAGCAAAAGCACTTCTAAGAGGGAAGTTTATAGCAATACAAGCCTACCTCAAGAAACAAGAAAGATCTCAAACCATCTAACCTTACACCTAAAGGAACTAGAGAAAGAAGAACAAACAAAACCCAAAGTTAGTAGAAGGAAGGAAATCATAAAGATCAGAGCAGAAATAAATGAAATAGAAGCAAGGAAAACAACAGCAAAGATCAATAAAACTAAAGCTGGTTCTTTGAGAAGATAAACATAATTGATAAACCATTAGCCAGAGTCATCAAGAAAAAGAGGGTGAGGACTCAAATCAATAAATTAGAAATGAAAAAGTAGAAGTTACAACAGACACCACAGAATTGCAAAGCACCCTAAGAGACTACTACAGGCAACTCTATGCCAATAAAATGGACAATCTGGAAGAAATGGACAAATTCTTAGAAAGCTATAACCTTCCAAGACTGAACCAGGAAGAAGTAGAAAATATGAACAGACCAGTCACAAGTAATGAAATTGAAACTGTGATTAAAAATCTTCCAACAAACAAAAGTCCAGGACCAGATGGCTTCACAGGCGAATTCTATCAAACATTTAGAGAAGAGCTAACACCCATCCTTCTCAACTCTTCCAAAAAATTGCAGAGGAAGGAGCACTCCCAAACTCATTCTATGAGGCCACCATCACCCTGTTACCCAAACCAGACAAAGATAGTACAAAAAAAGAAAATTACAAACCAATATCCCTGATGAATATAGATGCAAAAATCCTCAACAAAATACTAGCAAACAGAATCCAACAACACCTTAAAAGGAACATACAGATGCAATGATTTATTTATTTATTTATCCCACAGATGCAAGGATTCTTCAATATATGAAATCAATCACTGTGATACACCATATTAACAAATTGAAGAATAAAAACCATATGATCATTTCAATAGATGCAGAAAAAGCTTTTGACAAAATTCAACACTCATTTATGATAAAAACTCTCCAGAAAGTGGGCATAGAGGGAACCTACCTCAACATAATAAGGGTCATATATGACAAACCCTTGGCAAACATCATTCTCAATGGTGAAAATCTGAAAGCATTTCCTCTCAGATCAGGAAGAAGACAAGGATGTCCACTCTCTCCACTATTGTTCAACATAGTTTTGGAAATCTTAGCCATGGCAATCAGAGAAGAAAAAGAAATAAAAGTAATACAAATTGGAAAAGAAGAAGTAAAACTTTCACTGTTTGCAGATAACATGATACTATACCTAAAGAATCCTAAAGATGCCACCAGAAAACTACTAGAGCTAAGCAGTCAATTTGGTAAAGTAGCAGGATACAAAATTAATGCACAGAAATCTCTTTCATTCCTATACACTAATGATGAAAAATCTGAAAGAGAAATTAAGGAAACACTCCCATTTACAATTGCAACAAAAAGAATAAAGTACCTAGGAATAAACCTACCTAGGGAGACAAAAGACTGGTATGCAGAAAACTGTAAGACAGTGATGAAAGAAATTAAAGATGATACAAACAGATGGAGAGATATACCATGTTCTTGGATTGGAAGAATCAATATTGTGAAAATAACTATACTACCAAAGCAATCTACAGAATTAATGTAATCCCTATAAAATTACCAATGGCATTTTTTACAGAACTAGAACAAAAAAATCTTAAAATCTGTATGGAGACACAAAAGACCCTGAATAGCCAAAGCAGACTTGAGGGAAAAAATGGGAGTTGGAGGAATCAGACTCCCAGACTTCAGACTATACTACAAAGCTACAGTAATCAAGAGAATATAGTTCTGGCACAAAAATGGAAAAAGAGATCAATGGAACAGGATAGAAAGCCCAGGCACCTATGGTCAACTAATCTAGGACAATGGAGGCAAGGATATACAATGGAGAAAAGACAGTCTATTCAATAGGTAGTGCTGGGAAAACTGGACAGCTACATGTAAAATAATGAAATTAGAACACTCCCTAACACCATACACAAAAATAAACTCAAAATGTATTAGACACCTAAAATGGATTAGAGACCTAAATGTAAGACCGGACACTATAAAACTCTTAGAGGAAAACCTAGGAAGAACACTCTTTGACATAAATCACAGCAAGATATTTTTTGATCCACCTCCTAGAGTAAAGGAAATAAAACCAAAAATAAACATATGGGACCTGATGAATCTTAAAACGTTTTGCAAAGCGAAGGAAACTACAAGGTAGATGAAAAGACAACCCTCAGAATGGGAGAAAATATTTGCAAACGAATCAACAGAGAAAGGATTAATCTCCAAAATATATAAACAGCTCAGGCAGCTTAATATCAAATAAAGAAACAAACCAATCCAAAAATGGGCAGAAGACCTAAATAGACATTTCTCCAGAGAAGACATACAGATGGCCAAGAAGCACATGAAAAGCTGCTGAACATGACTAATTATTAGAGAAATGCAAATCAACACTTCAATGAGGTATCGCACCAGTTAGAATGGGCATCATCAGAAAATCTACAAACAACAAATGGTAGAGAGGGTGTGGAGAAAAGGGAACCCTCTTGCACTGTTGGTGGGAATGTAAACTGATACACCACTATGGAGAACAGTATTGAGGTTCCTTAAACAAGTAAAAATAGAAGTACCATATGACCCAGCAATCCCACTGCTGGGCATATATCCAGAGAAAACCATAATTCAAAAAGACACATGCACCCCAATGCTCATTGCAGCAGTATTTACAATAGCCAGGTCATGGAAGCAACCTAAATGCCCATCGACAGATGAATGGATAAAGTTGTGGTACATATATACAATAGAATATTACTCAGCCATGAAAAGGAATGAAATTGGGTCATTTGTAGAGACGTGGATGAATCTAGAGACTGTCATACAGAGTGAAGTAGGTCAGAAAGAGAAAAATAAATATCATATATTAACACACATATGTGGAACCTAGAAAACTGGTACAGATGAACTGGTTTGCAGGGCAGAAATTGAGACACAGATGTAGAGAACAAACGTATGGACATCAAGGGGGGAAAGCGGCAGGGGGGTTGTGGTGGTGTCATGAATTGGGAAATTGGGATTGACATATATACAGTAATATGCATAAAACGGATAAAGAATAAGAACCTGCTGTATAAAAAAATAAAATAAATAAAATTCGAAAATTAAAAAAAAAAAAAAAAAAAAAAAAAAAAAAAAAAAAAAAAAAAAAAAAAAAAAAAAAAAAAAAAAAAAAAAAAAAAAAAAAAAAAAAAAAAAAAAAAAAAAAAAAAAAAAAAAAAAAAAAAAAAAA
>RJWK010007525.1:20347-35022 GCA_004363435.1 Platanista minor | reverse complement strand
TGGTGATGCAACCATTGTCTCCTGACAGATTTGGTGTTTTAAGGAAGATTGTACAGTCAGTCATGGGAGCCAACCAGTGGCAGACCAGATGTGTTGGAGGAGCAACACCCAGTCTAATAAAAGTCACCCTCTGCAGAAAGAAGGTCAACTTTAACTCCCCTAAAGCAGGGTTTCTCCATGTTGGCATTGTTAACATTTGGGTCGGATCATTCTTTGTCATCCTCTACCTGACAAAGGTGTGGCAGCATCTCTGGCCTCCACATGCCAAATGCCAGTAGCACCTCTTCCCTAATTGTGACAACCAACGGTGTCTCCAGGCAGCGTCCCCGTAGACCAGGAGACTCATAGGATCTAGAATCCTGTGGTCTTTTCCAGCCTGGGTGGTTTGTTGAGCTGCTTTTGTGGTGGACAAGTGTTCATCTTTGCTGAATTGACTTCCTCTTGAGGGAAGTGATGTGGGCCCTTAGTTCCCCGTAAACATCTTTCCCTGCCCTCCCTACAGTTAGTGGTGACAGTTGCTGAAGAGACCCTGTGTCACAGGCCATGTTCCTCCAATGCTCCGAGAGGGGGAATCATCTCCAGCCTCCCTCCAGCACCAAAAGGTTTCTGCTGGGCTTACACATTTGGACACCCATCATGGCCAGCTCTGCCAAATCTATTCAGCTATACTGAGACCCCATATTTATGTCCTTGGCTTCAGTTCAAAGGCAAGGGTTATACACACTAGCAAATGGACTCTAAAATCCCAATTTCCCCCTCTCACTGGTGAGAAAATTGAGTTTATTTTGATGGCATCCAGGCTGTTGATTTGTTTATATCAGTTAAATGACCAAAGTGGTATTGTTTTTTCTGCTTGTTAAAGACAGTTATGTATCCCATTCATCAATGTGTCTCAGGGCATTAAGCCCCTCACAGACTGAGCAGAGGTTCTCCCTGGGGAGTCCTTGGTCACCACAGCCATCTGCAGACTCACAGCCTCAGAAGCCAATGGAGGCTCCCAGGGTGAGAGAGGAGCAAAGGTAAAGGCACCACTCCGAGAGGAGACAGAATGGAAGCGCATCTGTCCCCACTGTGCTGGATGAGGCAACATGTAAATCACCTGTGGGTCCTGCAGTGGGCACGGGGTGTGGGTGGGGGAGGGGTGCCACCTGCACTCCGGAGCGAATTAGCGGGGAAGGATGCTCATTCGGATTTGAAAGGAATCCTCTACTCCCTGCTTCCCTTCGTTGGCACATCTGCATCCTTGAATGTGTTTTCCTTCTTAGAAAAGATGGCCAAGACCTCATTTCGCCAACTCTGCAGACCTTCAGTTGGGGTCCTGAGGTGCAGGTCAGCTCTTTTGTGTTGCCTAATCCCTGGGACCCCAGCTCCCTGCCCCCTTCTCTCCTGTCTTCCTGAGGCTGGATGTTGGCCTTAGCAATGGATGTACCTAAATAGGGGCCAGGAAACTTAGCAGCAGGTGAACTGTGCTGCAGAGATGTTTCTGGAGGTCTGTGAGGCCATGGCGGGAGGTGGGCAGATGGAGTGAGGCACTGGGTTGAGCTCGGCTCCACCCCCTTGGCTAGGGGCCCTGCACAAGCTGGGCAAGCTCCTGGTATCTTGGGACAGCTGATGGTGTGTAGGACTTTGGCAGTGTGTTCAAGGGATCCCCAACGCTGAGACCACAGCAGGCGTGTGGACAGGCGCTCTCTGAAGAGGAGCACTCTGGGCTGATAGTGTGATTTCCTGAAAAAGAAGACGGCCTTAATTAATGTCCCTGCTTTCTCAGACTCAACCAGAGAGCCTGCAGCCCTGGGAGCAGGGAAACCTCTGCCGCTGAGGCAAGGGCATCCTCTTTTAATCCACATCAGTGGAGCAAGACCCATGCCCACCACCAGAGCAGAGTTCAGCCTGCATCCCCTGCAGGTGAGGACAGGCTTTTCAACCTGGGCACTGTGGACATCTGGGTCTGACTGTTGCTTTGGGGGCCATCCAGTGTGTTTTAAGATGCTTAGCAACATCCTAGCTTCTACCCACCTGAGTCCAGGAGCAACCCCTTCGCAGTGTGACACGAAAAATGTCTCCAGACATTGCCAGATGTTCCCTGGGAGGGTAAGACTGCCCCTGATGAAGAACCGCTGGGCTGGTGGCAGGGTCCGTACTCACACATCATTAGCCTGATCTGAGCCCGTCTTCTGCCTCTGTAAACTCTGCATGTTCTGTGTGTCCCCTGGCTCAAGGATGGGGCCCCTTCCTTGGCACAGATAGGCACACAAATATAAGCTTTGTGCCTCTTTTCCTCTCGGGGGCAGTTTCCTCTGCAGGAAATCTCTGCAGGTGTGAGCTGGACTCAGACCATCCAGAAAAGCACAACGGGGAACCCCCAGCCTGCTCTTGGGGGCAATTGTGGTCTCGGTTACAGTGTTGTGGGACTGTCTCCGCTGGCATGGACTCGGCTACAAGCAGCCCAGGACCCACACCAGGAGACCTGGAAACGTTTTCTTTGTGGTTGAACTGGGCAAGAATTGGTTTGGAAATAATGAATATCCAGGGAGGAAATCTTAGAATATGTGAACCATGACATAGACGTGAATATCCATATTCTTAGAGCAAATTTCAGATAATACTGTTAAAAAATAAATAAATAAACAAATAGCCTTTAGAAAAGTCATTTTGAGGTCACGGCCTGAACTAATGGTGATTCTTTTGTCTCTTTTTTTTCATATTATTATTATTATTTTTTTAATAGCAACATCAGAGTACTAAATATACAAAGCAAAGTTGATATAGGTGCTGCATTGACAATATTTTCCAAATTACATAGTTTTGAAATACAGAAACAACTTAAAAAAATCTGGAATAAAAGTTCACCTGTATGGAAATCACACCCAGCCCCCCAACCCTCACCCCAATATATCATATAATTTCTGTTTATTAACATAATTATGAGATGCATTTAAAGAAAAACACAACAATAAACTACAATAATTTGTTTCAGGAAGATGATATATAAATATGTCTATAAGGACAGCTGAGGCATAGATATATATGTATAACACTTAGAGAGAGAGGTTTCTGTTTTTCTGTGGAAAAATAACAAGTGATCCATGTAAAAGTATAAATAAACAGTAAACAGTTTATTGTATCAGAAAATAATTTAGGAAAATCAAAATAAACCCAGTGTTTCTATACATGAGCGGGAGGAGGGGAGAAAGATAAAGTTCTAAAACATTCAACTTAACAGCTGTGAAAATGAACCAGGGTGGCCATCACCATTGACCTTCTCGTCTTGTGGTTCAGGTTCATGGTTTGTGAGTTTCCTAGTTCCAAGGGTGAGCTGGGGAAGAAGAGGGAGAAATGGGTCCATGTTTAAATGTATGTACTTAGATCTAGTGAATTCAAGTGTGGTTCAATTACACGGGGAGTAGCACAAAGAACATGGAGCCTTCTGGTTCTCAGGTCTTTGACCCTCAGATAGATGCCCCACGTGAAAAATCCAGCCAAGAGTTTGGATGCTTCTATGAGTATTCTGTGTATACCCCCCAAACACCCAGATGTGCCCAGGGGTCCATGCTTGATGATGGATGTGAAAGCAAAACATCCAAATGGTTGACTGCGTTTTCCACTTAGTCATAGAGGCATTCTCATGATCAGCAAAGATTTGAGTCCATGACAAGTTAAACCGGCAAAGATGTGCTCAAATGCTAATTTGGACTGATTTTTTAAAAAACACACATTGGAGCCAGATAGGTCAACCATGCTTACCATGGACAGATCTCTGTGACTTGCTCTCTCTCGCTCAGCCCTTCATGAACAGGTTGCACTGAATTAGACAGTAACTGAAGGGTTCCCGATGTTTCCCTTCTGTTTGGTTATTGATATTTTCTAAATGTTTTCATAAACATTTATTCCTTTTGAAAAAAATATAAAAGACTTTGGAAAGATAATCAATGTGTAGTCTCACATTTCCTCCAATGTCCAGTTTAATGCGTTCTGGGTCTAAGTCATGTTCAAGGGTTTAACTATGTTCAACAGCGCATGTGTAGAGAGACAGATAATTTTAACTAAAGGTTAACTGTGTTCTGGGCTCCATTGCCCACCATCTTTTTTCTCCAAGGGAGGCAAGAGGAAGAAAGGATTCCAGTGGGTTTGCCCAAAAAAAGCAGAAAAAAAAAAAAAACCAACCCACAACACTCTCTAGTTTTTAAGAAACCAATTATCCAGAACCCAAAACTGATTACAATATTTTCCCAAAATCTCAACCTTTCATTCCCAAACTTTGCAAGTTCCCACAACTCCTCTCCCCACTACTGGAGAACATCTCAGGGAGCAGCAAATGCCATGGACAGTGCTCATCTTCCCACCAAGCAGAACACATGCATCTCTGAAACCTTTGCTGAACCCCAAGCCATTCCACGTCATCTTGTGCTGGAAATTCATCGAAGGATCAAATTTATGGTCAGTCGACTGAGAACCGATTTCGTTCAAGTCCTTTCACCCGTCTGGCTTCAGAGGAAGCAACCCAAGTGCACATGAAAAGCAAAAGGACAAAAGTAATGAAACAAAATGTGTTTTCTGTAGGTCATGACAGTTTGACTCAAGGTCTGTGTGGCCACAGATGGGCTCTGTAAAGCCTGCTGACTTTTCAAAACCAACCACCCATCTCTGTCTTTAAGGCCCTTGAGTGGCAGTTGTGCTTGTATGTGGAAATGGCACAATACTTAACAGTGCCTTAGAAATCTCTCCTTTCCAGAACTTTCATGTCAGTTCATGTCTACTTGCTGTAAGTTCATCATGAAAAAAATACTCACATTGCCTTGTAGACCTTAAGTTGTAGGCAGTCACAACAACACTTGATGTTAGAAATCCATAAGCCTAAGGGAGAGATAATACAGAGTGGAGTCCAGCCTAAAATAGCCTTTTGAGGCAGAGGGAGAGAATTCTTTCTGGTGGTAGCTGCTGCCACACGAAACCTTGTCAAGAACAATGCTATTGGTTCACTGCTCTACTGCTATGTGGATTCCAGCAACCAAAAACTTCAGGAAAAAACCCTCTCCTACTCCAATTAATCCTCCAAAGGCTGGAAATTGGGTTTGGGGTGTCACAACGGCTTTGAAAGTGTCCCTTTTGGCTTGGGACAATGGTAGTTGTTCTTGTATTTTCCTGCGTGGTGACTTGAAACAATCGTATCGGGGGTCCTCAGAGTGTTCCCCATCCCAGCCTTTTAGTGGCAACAAGTCTTCATGGTACATCATGATGCCCCAAACTAGAACTTAGGATTCGTTTCTCCCGTGAAAAAGTTCTCCCCACTTCTCTGGAAGCAATAACTTGCCACATTCAGTAAGACTGGCATGAACTGCCAGTTCACCAATCCAAAAGCTATAAACATCAACACTAAAGAATTTATTGCAGAATTTCAAAAGTCCAACAAAGCCTCGCCAGTGTGGATGGTAGAGTTTGGGTCCACATACGAATGAGGCTTCTGGGGAGTTATTTGGTGTTGCATATATTTGGGTGTTGATAAGAATCCAGGTCTCCAGGGGATTCTATTTTTAAGACAGAGACCATCTAGGACAGAATGAATTAACTTTATAAAGAAGGGTTTCCTAAAATCTGACCTTCTCTGCGTTCATTCTGTGACTCAGCAGATAATTTACTTTGAGATTCAAGATAGGAGCAAGAGTTAATTCAGCCCCAGGGGTTGTCTTAGCAACCCTCTCGGCTTATTCTATTAACCCATTTAATTTATGCACTCCATGGTACATGTGTGTTCTGATTCCTACCTACATGGAAGAGATAACAGGGCCATTTACAGGTTCACTGACCCTTCCACCACTACTCACTAGCTATTTACACTCCCCCCAGCCTAAGTGCTTATAAACCTTTGTGTCTCTGATGGCAGGGCCAGCCCAGTTTATACCCCCCTCTTAAGCTGAGGCTGTTCCATATAAGACTTAGATTTATGGATTCATTCAAAACTACTCTCTTGATTCTATGCCCAGTAACTCTTGGAGCATTTAACAGGGAATCCATCAAGTGGGAAATGCAATGGGGCTCCTGGAAGGATTGAAGTTAGCATTCCAGCTCCAACACAGACACATGTTATAACCCAGGTGACCATTCTCTTCAATTGCCTTTACAGTTGGGTGTGCGCTGTGCGTTTACAAGTGTGAAGTGTGGACTTGTCGCTGTCGCTGTCGTGGTGTCTGGGAATGCATGGAGAGAAGGCCCTCGCCCCCAACACCCCTCTGTCCATGCACTACTGCCTTCAAGAGACCACACAAGCATCTCACCTGCCTTCTTCTTTGCCCTTTTATATTCTTGGCCCCGTTGTGTGCACAACTTTCTCATTGGTGCAGACTAGCTGTTGAACCTACTCAACTGCAGTGAAGCAGAGTGGAAGCGGGTACGTGTGAGCCCACCCCCTACCCCGGGAGGCTGGCTGCTCTGGCGGGGCTGCTCCCCTGACAAGGTGCAAATGTTGCAGCTGCCCCTTTGGCATAAAGAGAGACTGGGCCCATAGTTAAATTTCTTACTTGCATGCTCACGTGATGACTGATCTGTGCTCTGGAGTTTAGCTATAGTAGGCTTGCTGGCTGATATCTTTCTAGACTCATTTGTGGTCCAAAGAAGCTCAATCTTTCTGTTTGTTTAGTGGATGGGGTGATCTAAAAAGATTGCTTCTCTCCTTACACCTCTGTTTAGCTCACTCTTTACATTCAGATGCAAACTCGAAACACAGAAATGCAAAACTGCCCAACCATGCCTTACAGTTTTTGGAATGAAGGGCTGGGAGCATATTTCAAAATGGCAATCAATCATTTAAGACCTGGATGGAAGCTCCAGTAATAACGCTGAGTGTAACTAACACAGAGATCTTGGCTCAAAGTAGGAGAAAAAGCACAAGTTGGGAAGAATAATCAAAGATTCTCAGATGGTGAGAGTTTGGCTCATTTATGTGGGCTGTGCTATTTACATTGGAAAACAAACAAACCATCAAAAAACAGTACGGCATAGGAAATTGACAAACTGCACCAAAGTAACCACTCCAAAATTACATGAATCACAGCATGTTTTGGAATAAAAGCAGATGTTGTTTAAGAAGTATGTTACTGAATATGTTCTGTATTGAGGTTGAACTTTGGAAAAGGCAGCTGCCTTCTCTAATGAGGAGGGGTGGCTCTCCCTTGGGCCCCTAGTGTCCAGTGGGCCTCCTCTTTGTCCTTGAATTCCTTTATCCTCCTTGAGACCTGGTTGACCTAATGGTGACTTGACAACCTAGGGATGGGGAGGGGACATGGGAGAGAGGGAGACAGCCATCCAGGAAGAGACCAAGTTCATCACCTGGGTGATACACCTCATCCTGGTCCCATCTCTCTGTTTCCCCTGCCATGTCACTCCTTGCTAGAATGACTGAGGGGTGGAAGAGCTTGTCATGACTAGGACATCTTATTCCTTGGCACTGAATTTTTATCCAGGAAATAAAAGTAAGGCGTTCTTGCTCCCTCAATCCCAGAGCGACCTTCAGGAAGCAAGTGATGATTTCCCAGTTGGAAATGATGGCCAGATGAAGAAACCCAGACAACTCCCATTTCTCTTTCTTTCTTTCCTATCATTCTGCTCTGCTGCCTTCCTATCACTCATTGTTCTCTCGAAATTATTTTGTTTGCTCTGTGTCAATTGTCTTCCTTTACCTGGCACAGAAAGTAAAACCCACAGGGGCAGGACCATGTCCATCTTGCTCCTCACTGATCACCAACATGGCAGAAGTTCAACAAGTCTTTGTTGAATAAGCAGATGGATGGATTTTTCAGCTAAGTGCAGGAACCACAAAGAGATGTTTCTCCCCTAAGTGCATATACGAGTAGTGACTTCTTAGAGAACTCCCATGTTGCAGCAAGGATGACAGCTGAATCTCAACAGAACTCAGTATCTTTTCCCATCCTAACTTGTGCAATAGCCCCTTGGAAGAGCCAAGGAAAGAGAGCCCAGTGGAATGTCAAGACCCACTTAGGCTGAGATCTCCCTGATGAAAGAGTGTCAAAATGTGGACAAAGAAAAAGGGTGTATGGATGCCATTTTGAAATGAAAGGTATGAGAAGATCCAGCCTGACCATAAAATAGCTGCTGGTCCCAGCCCTGAACCTCAGCCCTGGTTCCTCTTATTATCTTCCAGGATAAGCATCTTGAGCTACTGATGATGCTGAACCATCTGGGAGAAGAAGCAAAAGAGATGGAATATCTCTATGGGCAATAGAGTCAAATAGAGACCATACAGGGCAAAAGGGTCTATTTTCTATTGTGTCCATTTCATGAGCTAACACATGGGAGTCGACATCCACACACAGAATTCCTGAAGACCAAAACCTGTAAGGAAAGTTCTGATTGATGTTGAAATGTGGCCGAGAAAGAGTAACAAACTTGTCAGAAGTAAGAATGTTTGAAGAGGGCAACGTCCCGGTAGTAATTACTGAATTCCTGGCGGTCAAATTCAGAGAGGTGGCGGGATCTGCTGATGAGTGTAGGTTTCTAAGTTTAAAATGTTCCGTGGAGAACTGAGATGAATGTCTGGGAGTTGAAGGCAACACAAGAAGTGCACCCGCACTCAGGACTGGGAAGGACTGGAAACACTTCGGAGGAAACACGGCTTCCTAAGTGGCCTCTCCATGACATTGCTGGACTCTGAGTCTGGTAGGAAAAGGTCAGGAGGCTTTCCTGATCTTGCCTGGAGTATCTTCCCCTCGGCACTAAGAACTTGTAAACTAAAGGAATTACACTCGTTATTTCAACCAGATAAAAATGGCATCAAGTACACACACAGAAGTGATTCAGCCTAGAAATAGACTTGACCACACAGCAGAGAGTTCCTGAAAGCCAAGCCCTGTTGTTTTAAAAGTTTTAATTAAGAGTCGATAGGTAGGCAAGGGACAGAGGTGATGTGCTGCCCAGGGGCTGATGATTGTGGGGTTTCAGACTCCCTGAGGGTATAAGATGGAGGTGGACAAATCTTTAGGGACCTCACCAAACAATATGGTGAGTACCTTCCTTTGAGTACCTTTCTTGAAGAAGAAAAGTTAAAAAACGCTAAAGCAGGGGCTTCCTGGTGGCACAGTGGTTGAGAATCCGCCTGCCGATGCAGGGGACACGGGTTCGTGCCCCGGTCCGGGAGGATCCCACGTGCTGCGGAGCGGCTGGGCCCGTGAGCCACGGCCTCTGGGCCTGCGCGTCGGGACCTGTGCTCCACAACGGGAGAGGCCACAACAGTGAGAGGCCCGCGTACTGAAAAAAAAAAAAAAAAAAAAAAAAAAAGCTAAAGCAAATGTAAGAACTGGGGCCCTGGGGCCTAAGAAGTTACAGCTCTGATGTTGATCACAGAGGGATCGCTGGTGGATTCTGAAATCCAAGGAGTCAAGAAGAGGGAACACTGACCGACCCAGGACATCACCACAGGGCTGAGGAAGGGTGGCCGGGTCAAACTCATCAGACACAGATACATACAATGCTTGGACATGTGTACATGGGGCCTGATTCAGGAAAAAAACCACATTGTATAGTTTCATAGACCTGACTGTGGGCGGAGCTGAGTATTGTAATCCTGCTCACTTTCATTTGTTATATCTCCTTGTATAGAGATCACGTTTCCAGGTAACCGCTAAAAAAATAAATAAATAAAACATCTCTACACACACTTCCTCAATCATCATGAAATGGTAGCCTTCCCCAAAGTGCATTTGTCTTGATAGATGTTAGACTTTCCGGTGGGGAACTGCAAGTGTGGCTTGTCTGGGGGCCATATGCGCGTCCCCCAGCCCTGCCCTGAGCGCGAGCCAAGGGGCTTGTGTGTGTGTGTGTGTGTTGGGGGCGGGAGGGGTTTTCAGGTTCCTTCGAAAGCTCGGTTCCACCCTGTGCTCAGGTATCCCGAGGGCAGCCTGAGGTCCGGGGAAAGGGCGTAGCTGCAGTCAGAAGTGACGCAGTAGTCGCTGAGCTGCATCCCTGCAGGAATCCCAGGCTCTGCTGTCGGTGGTAGAACAGGCCCCTCAGCCACCACCTTAGTCTCAGAGCATCCGACACAGAGCAGCAGGTCCCTCGGCCCTGAAGGATGCTGACAGCCCTCAGCTGGCGCTCACACCAAGCTGTGCTCGCCTGAGTCAGGAAGGCCCCAGAGCCACCCTCCAACGGGAGAGTGACCGTAGGATAATGAGATGTGTGAGCTGGATGCAGGGTAGAGAGTGGAGCGCCGTGGAGCGCTGTGCAGTGAGTCTAGAGCCTGAAGGCGATGGATGTCAGGGGTGGATGTTTGCAGCGTCCTGTTCAAGCTTTGGGGGGAGATGGGAAGTGACAAAACGAAAACCAAAAATCCAACTTTCCTACTTTTGGAGCAGTTATCACCAATACTGATCTTAATGGGTGTGACAAAAATGAGGTTTTCCCTCCACCGGCATCATTTTACTCTCCCATATTTCAAAAGGTACCAAAGCTAACTTTTCAAGCACATTTCAAGGTGTTGCAGAGGGAGCCTGGTGGAAGAATCAGGTCACCTGCCTGACCAATAAGTGGGAGGGGGTGGGGGGAGTAGGTTCCCTGCCTGCCAACCTGGTCTGTGGCATTGCAAGCCCTACTGGTGAAATCACTCCAAGTAGACAGGCCATGTGCATGGAATCTGGGGTCCCCAGAAGGAGGACACGCCCTCTAACTGGGAAGCACGAAGCCCAGATGGACCCCCCATCCCTTACAGCGCTCCCCACTAACCGCATGATGGGGCATCAGGGCACCTTTGTAAGGTGAGGGCTGGCAGGGAGTATTTTCAATGAAGTGTGTGGTTGGGATCCTCTGTAAGGAGACTCCTGTCTGGGCCCCTATTTCCACTGGGAGGCTCCACAGTAGAATTCTTGATGGCAGAGCACACAGGTTGACCAAGGGAGCTGACAAGAGACAGCATCTTCGCCACCATCTGAACCAAAATTTAAAGTCACTCTTGGGCTCAAGAAAGAGCAGGCAACCTCTGAGTGCCAACATGTGGGAAAGAAATGCAGAGCACACTGACCCGGGGATCCAGTGCTCCTTGCCAAACTAATGGGGAGCTCACATATTTCTGAGTTCTGCTCTGGCATATGCACACGCATTACAAGGATATATTCCTTTAATTTTTGCAACTGGAAAATTTCTTTAATTCAGTCTATGCTTGTATAACACAAAGATGGCCAAAAGTCCACCAGCCCCCACCAATTCTGACGCTCAGGCCCGTCTGTAGGTGGCTGGCCACACACATGTGCACATGGCTATTAGGTAGCTTCTTCAAACAATTCAATGAAAAAAGATCGTATTTATATGTATATAGATTACATATATGTATGTATGTATATAAAACCATGGCATTCTTCATTCTGGCCCAAGATAATAAATCACCCATCGCGCCACTCACCAAACGCCTAGCAAACGCAGGACATGCCATTCAAGGGCCAGTTGGCGTGCATCAAGGCCACCTGGCATGGATGGCAGTGGGACACCAGGTCACCAGGAAGAAGACGCTCGCTCGCGGAACTGCATTTCCGATATATGGATATATATGTGCGTACGTGTGTGTGTGTATGCGCGTGTATGCCTGTGTGTGTTTGCAAAGTAGAAAACACCAGTTCATTCTGTTCATACTAAGCATGTTAAAGAAATCAGATTTTGTAACCGAGAACACAATTTTTCTTTAAAAAGGAACATTGAAGGTCTTCAAAAATTGCTACAGTACAAAAAAGGGGTGTGTGTGTATCTGTGTGTGTGTGTGTGTGTGTGTGTGTATGTCTCTGTGTCTTTATATATTTATATATGTACATTAACCAGAAATAGCAACTCTATCGGAAGAGATGCCCACTCCTGTTTTCTGTAAGATTTCTCCTCGTGGTTTGCTTGGCTTCGGCTTTGTCACCAAGTCTCTCGGGTCAGTACATGGCACATAATGGTATTATTGGCACAGGTTCAAAATCGCAGTACAAATCCCAGCTTCCGGTGTGGCTTCCTGCCCTTTCACTGTCTCCAGCTCTTCCTCTTGGATCATCTTCTCTCTGTTCCCCAAAGAAGCTCTCGGAGAAGGCAGTTCCCCATAGGCGTCGGCATTTTTATAAAAATATATTTGGCCTATAGCGTCCTGCTCTGTGAGTTCCCCACCGGCAAAGGGAAGTGGTAGGTGTGGGGACCCTCCCCTCAGATAGTTTAGTTTTAGGTTTTGTGTTTTTTTGTAATTTGTAATTTTTTTTTTTTTTAAGAGGTTCACTGACGGAATCCTGCATGGAAAGAAAACAAGGAGAGATTAGATGGCAGCGAGCCAAGGGCAGGAGGTGTCTACGCAGTCCCTCAGAGCCTCCGTCACCGAGAGCCAGGTGCACAGCTCCCTGGCTAATGAAAACCAAGTGTCCTGGGGATGCCAAGGCTGTCTCACTGGACCTGGTCACCAGGGGCTGGTACACACGCTAGGAATCCCGGGGGGAGCCTTGTGTTAACTACGGTAGCTGATGGAGTGGTCCTCCTGCCTGTGTAGGAGGGGGTCTGGGCGTCGCAAGAGGGCACCGGGCCCACCCCCAGAATTAACTCACAAGGGGTGTGGCACCCCAGGCCTGCAGGTGACTGAATGCATCCAGCATCCTGCTCGCTCCCTTTCCAGCTCCCACCACCACAGGCAGAGGGACCGCCAGCTCCACAGAGGGACTATGGGAAGCAACGGAGTCCATTTCAATCCAGTGCTCAGCTGGATGCTCGCTGAGGCTGGGACTCAGGAGAGGCTAATGGATGGCGTCAGAAAAACCACCTCCCAGATCTCCCCAAGAGGGGATCTTGGGAGAGGGAGAAAGAACGTGAACCACCATGCTTGCAGGCCAGGTCAGCGGGCTGCAAACAAGCCGGTGGCTCTTGCCCAGCCTGGGGGTGCCACCTTGGAAAATGGGGACCCCAGAGTCATCTTGCCTCAGTGACAGACCACGAAGTCAGCATCCCCCAGGGAGTCAGAGAACTACAGCCATCCCGGGCACGGCCAGGTAAGTCGGGATACCCCACGGCTCTGGCCAGAGGGGCTTTGGCTCAAAGCTGCAGCTCCATTATGAGGATGGGGCCACGCCACTCTCTGTTGTCACTCAGAGCCCTCACCTGCACCCAAACTGCAGGAAATGTGGACCCTCAAATGGTATAAAGAAGGTCACGGCACCCTTCTTTTAAAGAGACTAGGGGGTAGGGTTCTTTCTCCTGAATCAAATAAGCCCCCTGGGTGATCCTCGACAGGACAGAGGGCTGAAGGTCATCCAGGTGGGGGGACACACCTGCAGCCCGCAGGAGAGCATCTGGCCAGCACTGACTGCGTTATCTTCTCCCAGGGCATCGGCATGCCAAAGTCTATTCCACGTGGGGACGGGGGGGGCAGTGCCCGTTCCCTCTCTGGGACCCCTCCCAGTCTGGATGAGGAAGGCAGGGCCCCTGCTCATCACCTTGCCTTGCCTTTTACCTCTACACCTGTTTGAGCAACTCCAGGAGGCCAAAACGGGGCATCTACTCATCTCCTGTGGGATGGCCTGCCCTGCTATGAGCAGGGGTGTCATCACGTGTGATGAAACGGACATCCCATCAGATGTGTGCTGAACCACTCTCGGCAGCATTACTCAAGCTGTGCCCTGGCCCCTCCCGCCTCCTCTGCTCTCTAGGCTTTGGGGGTGGGAGGTGGTTAAAAAAGAGAGGAATGTCCCTCTTGTATGTCTATCTGTTTTCTAATTTTTTTTTTTTTTTTTTTTTTTTTTGCGGTACGCAGGCCTCTCACTGTGGCGGCCTCTCCCGTTGCGGAGCACAGGCTCCGGACGCGCAGGCTCAGCGGCCACGTCTCCCGGGCCCAGCCACTTCGCGGCATGTGCGATCTTCCCAGACCGGGGCACGAACCCGCGTCCCCTGCATCGGCAGGCAGACTCGCAACTGCTGCGCCACCAGCGAAGCCCATGTTTTCTAATCTTTTGAAAGTTAAAGAAATGTGGAGACAAATCCTATGTGATTCCCCCTTATATGTGGTCCCTAGAGTTGTCATGGAGATGAAGAGTGGAACGCTGGGAGCTGGGGGCTGGAGGAGTTAGTGTTTAAGGGAGATCAGTTTGGGAAAAAGAAAAGAGCTCTGGAGGTGGAAGGCGGTGGTGGCTGTGCCAGCAGTTGTGAATGTGCTTAATGCCAGAGAATTGTCCTGTTAAAAACAGTTAAAATGATCAATTTTATGTTCTGTATATTTTACTACAATTTTAAAAAATGTAAAAATACGTTGAAAACATATGGGGACACTAAAAGCTGGGCCTAGTGACCGTTTGCCCAGTCCTGGGACAGTCTCCGGCTTGAGCTGCTGCCCGCTGTCCCAGCAGCAGGATGACCACCACGCCCTCTCCACCCTCAGAAGGGCCCAGGGTGGTACTGTGAGCCTCAGGGCCTCCTTCCCTAAGAAGGAAGGTTTCCTTGAGAACTGTAGCCTGGGGCTGCTCTCCTATCCTTTCTTGTGACCTTAACCAGACAGATCAAGGGAGATGCTCCTTCTGCTCCTTCCCTGGGGCTAGCGTCTCCTAGGGGTTTTTCCAAACAGATATTATCTGCCACTTAAGAGTCTTCAGTGCTTCTACAGTGGCTCCTGGGATTCTTCAGGACAAGGTCCCGCCCCGTCTTCCCCCATTTCTCCCCCTCTCCCTCTCCCCCTT
>RJWK010007525.1:0-20247 GCA_004363435.1 Platanista minor | reverse complement strand
GCACTGGTTTGTATCTGAGCCTGTATATGTCACACGTCACCCAGGCGTCACAGGGTGCCTGCCAGGTCCACCCAGGTTTGCCCAGGTACCAGCTTGGAGCCTGGCCTGGGGAGAAAAATCGACACTGGATGAAACTCAGAGAAGAGGCATCTCTGTGAAAGGAGCTTTGCCCTTATCCCCTTATCTGCCTGGATTGACCTTCACATGTTGCCTGCCTGGGGGATGGATGGAGGGGCTCCTGGGCCACATGGGGGCCAAGCCTCTTCCAAACCTTCCAGCATCTGCTTCTATCTGGCATCTCAGGATGAAAAAAAAGGAGAGAGAGAGAGAGAGAAGGAGCCATGGCTTCAACTCTGCGCTTTGAGTTGCCATTGGAGCAGCAGTGCTGGCTTCCTGCAGAGGTGACTGTCCCCTGCAAGAAGAAGGAGGGGTCTGAGGCTACCTGGCCATTTTCCAGGCCTGCCCTACATCCCAGCTGAAACCCTGCTGCTTACACTCAGCTCATGGGGGAGGGCTCGGGTTTTTCTGCTCCAAAGGCTCAGAGCAAGAGCCTCTCAGCCTGGCAATAACCCTGGGAGGGGCGGGAGGGGGAGGTGCGTCCTGCTTGGAGAAGGGCACCGGCGAGGTTGTGTACCCGGCGAGGGTGTGCATGCAAGACTCTGGGCCAGAAAGAAAAGCTGTGGCTGCTGAGAGATCTGAGCAATGAGATCCTGGATGAATTCTGACTTGGGAGAAACCAGTGCCCTCTGCTGCCCAGAATGGGATGCTCGGCTCCTGGGCCCCCCTGGGATGGGAACCACACAGAGGGTCCTGGGCTTAAAGATCAGCATCAGCTTTTCCAGAACAAAGAGAACAGGCCGAAGGCAGCAAGGCGTCCTGGAGCGTGGAGCCTCTAGTTAGATTCTCCACTTCCCGAAAAAAGCTCCTTCTCCACCGGTTTCCTTGGTGCCGGTTGTCAGCTTGGGGAGAGAATGGTTTCCAGGAGGGTCTGGATGTTGCTTTGAAGAAAATGTTCCTTGATTTACAGAAGCTGGATATTCTGTTAATGTATTTTTTAGAACAAAGTGGGAAGGCTCAGGTGCGTTTCTTGTTTTTTTTTGTTTTTTATTAGTTATATCTTTGGCGTGTTTTCGAAAATAATGATAACACATGATTTATTTCTCACTTGCTTCAGATGCAAGAGCTTTTATGACTTGTCAGGCTGGGTTCGGAATGAAGTGGCCTTGGCAAACGGCAAGATCTGAACACTGATGAGGTTTTCTGAAGTTTACTCGCTACATGAAAAATGACAGGAAATTAGCCCAAGAGCCAATGACAGGTGTGTGTCCAAGGTCCCTTTCCTCTGAGCAGGAAAGGCCACCTCATTTTGTCTCATCCAGAGCATTCAATCAGGCTCCACCACAGAGGGGGTTTGAGGCAAGAGTTTGCCAGAATCTCTCGTAGAGGTTGAATCTAGGCAAACAGGCTTAACTTCTGCCCAGGCTGCGTCACCTGTGTTCACAAGCCCCAGCATTGCTGTCAACCCACCAGCAGGGAAGCGGACAGGGCGGGGCTCAGGTCCCAGCTGTACATGTGGGTTAGCGTGAGCATGCACGACGGTGCGGTAACAAACTGCTGTAGCGTCATTAAAAATGCATTTGGAGAGGCTTAACAGTTATGCAAGAGATAAATATCTCCACTGGCTCTTAAAGCTTAATTGAATGTTTTAGTATTAATTGCTATTTATTTAAGGGACAATAAGACCCCCAGTAAATCTGAGCCGTCTTCCTGGCTCTTCACCACTCCATCTTCATGTCCAGGCACTAACTGTAAGCATCAGGGATACTTTGAATCCAAATGCTTTCCTCTCAGTGAGTGATAAACAGTCTGTCCGAGAAACAGCGAAGGGATGTGGAAGCATTTATCAAGGACTAACAAGGCTGCTCGCGGGGTCCTCCTGGTCCGTGTCTGCGGGACTAGATGGCTGGAGGCAGCCGTTGCCCCGAGTCTGCAGGCACGGTGTCCGAGCGTGGCCAAGCTCCCAGTAAGTCCCGTCGCCTCTTCTCACCTCCCCAAAACGCCCACCTGAGATCCACGTGAGTGGGTTGAACTCTTCCAACACAGAGGTGCCCCCTCCTGTAGATGGGGGTGGTCCTGAAATAGCTCCTCGGGAAGAGCTGGGAAGTGGGATCCAGACACCTTCTGGAGCACATGGTCCCCGGGGCCATCTAGGGTAGCACGTGGGGAGAGCCTACCCCACTCCTTCTGTGCCCCATGCTGCTGGAGAGAGAAACAGGCTAATGGGACAGGAAGGTCTTCTGGAGCAAAGAGGTGAATAAAAGCACTCCCCCCACCGCCCTGCCACAGTTTGATTTTCTTTTAAAGCCAGGGAGGTGGCTCCGTATTCCGATGTGAATGAGGAGGTCCTCGGCCCAGGCCTTTGGAGGCTCGGGGGCTGGCCTCCCACCTGCAATGTCCCCGCCCTGCAAAGTCAGGCTGAGTGTCCCCAGCAGGGATGCCGAGGCAGCTTGGAAGCCCACCCTCATCTCCCACAGCCCAAGCCTCTTCCCACTTGGGGTCGGGCCGGGGAAGGAACGGGGCAGAGGCATTCACGGGGGATGGCAGTCAAGGCTCTCTGACCGGAGGTCGGAGCGTGGCCCTGGAGCCAGGTGACTTGGGGTCACGTGGCCCTGCCACTTACAACCTGACTGGCCTCAGGCAAGTCACCTCCCCTCGCCGGGCCTCAGTTTCCCCTGTAAGACGCACTGCTGAGAAGACCGAATGAGTCTCTAGACATCAAGAGTGCTCCAGTGAGCTGCCATGTGAATGTCCCATTAGGGAACTGTCCCCACCCTGCCCCAGGTTGGTGTTACCTGGAGTGGAAGGCATGTCCACCTCCAGGGCTGCAGGCCTGCAGCTCTTGGAGGAAGAGAGCAGAGGTCTTTGATGCACACGGCTGGCCTCTCCCAGGTCAATGCCTTATGCGTTTATGCATTTTTGAAATCCCGACAGAGATGCTGGTGCCCACCTGGCCGCCCGCCCTGCAGAGGCCTCATCAGGCAGGCAGGAACTCCGCAGCTAATAGGCAGGCTCCCCATCGCTGGCCTGGTCGGAACTCCAAAGGGAGCTCACCTGTGGCCTTAATGAGGAATCATATCCAGGCAGACAAAGGCACACATTTCTGGCGGATGAGCCGTGCCCAGGGCATCTGGCCCTTGAATGCTGGGGACAGACCTCCTCTTACCTGCCTCACCTGCACATCTCAGCAAAGGCCTTTGGGTGGAGAGGGTCACTTTCCCTTTTAATCTCATTATATTCCTTCATCCATCAGCTGAACATAGAGCTAAGTGTATCATTTTGGCTCTGGGACAGGAAGTGAGGGCTGGAGATTTGATTTGGAGCAAAGATGCAATTCACTAGGGCTGGGATTAGGAACTGATTGATTCACACCTGCTTCTCAAAGCAGCTGGGCCCCCCAACCCCAGCTAAGTGGCCTCAGTGGCAAGCAGAGGCCTCTGAGGGTCCCATGTGCACCCCAAGAAGACATCACCCTCGCCCCAGGCCCTCCCCTGACTCTGACAATGGCATTTTCCGCTCAGTCCCCGTATCAGAAGATGAGCAAAAGTAAGGAAAAAAACCTTGTAAATATCAGTAAGCCTAGAAATTGGGTTCCCTACTCCTGGAAGGGATCTGACGTCACATTTAGAAGGACTACCTGGGGGAAAAAGATGCTCTCTGTGGATGAGCAAGATGTCATCCTTTGAAAAACCTAGCGTCGGAAGAGAAAAAGAAAAAAAAAAACAAACCCTGGTCTCCTCTATTGACTGTGCATCCAGAATGTGCAGTCATGGGGTGAGATGCCCTTCCCCCCAGCAGCTCGCGTGTTTGGGAGATTCGGCACAGAAGAAAGCAATTTAACGTTAGCATCGAAGTCAATATCATTGGAAGCAAACTAAATGTTCCTATCCAGCAGAGCGTGGAAAATTCATCCTGTTTTGGTACCGGTCCCTGGCTTCAAATTAGTAGATGTCTCAACTCTTCACTTTCTTTCTTATCTCTTATATTTATATTTCAAAATTGTATTTTAATTCCACTCTGTGTTCTCCCACCCCTCCCTGCCATGTAAAGACGTGATGGAGGCATGACGTCTGCCCACTTGGCTGGGGCCCTGATCTCTTCTCATTGTGGGAAATGAGAGGTGCACTTGTAGCTCGTTTCCAGAACTGGTGTTCCCTGCCCTACAGGCCATCCTAGGGGATGGAACGGCACTGACGGAAATGGCCAGGGTGCCAAGCAGAGGGTTCCTGAGTCTGTTACTCGCTTCCACCAGGACATGGGGGCATTTCTAACGAGTGCAGCAGAGAGACCACAAGCCCAGCCCTCTGGTTTGCATCCAGAATGGCGATGCCCTTGGAATTTCACCTGCCACGCCCAGAAGGGCTCCCAGTTATCCCAGAGGCGAGACGGGGGTGGGAAAGGGGAGGCCAAGGGAAAATCAATCAAGGTCCAATAAAAGAGGTACGTACCATAAAACAGACACATGGCGTCTGCCCTGCCCCCAGGAGGTAAAAAAGCCTTCGGCCAGTCAGCAGGAGATTTCAAACCATTTCTCAGACACAAAGGCCACAGGAATAAGATGCCGATCAGAAGAAGAGGGTCTGCAGCAAGCAGAAAAACGGGCTCACGAGGGCTGGTACATAACACCCGACAGGCAGGCCGGCTCAGACCTGGGGCAGAAAACTGGCTTCTCGAGTCGAAGAGAACCCCAGGAAGGTGATGCTCGGCCTGGACCCACTGGCCTCCCTTCCCTATGCTGCCCAGGGCTCCCTTCCACTCTGGGAGGCCTCGGAGGACACGCAGCCTGAGGGATCCAAACGTGGGAGGAATCTGGTGTTGAGACCCACAGTGGTACCATCTCCAGATTTCAGGTTTCGATTTCCAGGACAAGGCAAAGCTCAGGGTCTCTGCCTCTGAGGGCAGAGATTCTACCCACTTTACCGCACACTCTAGAGAGGGCAGGGCCTGATGCTTAAAGCGCGCACCCCCACTCCCCGCCGCCACCAGGTGTTTCATCCCCTTTGAGACCAAGCTACCATTTCCCAAGGCCACAGTGAGAACCAACAGAGCAGCACCTTCGGCCCCAGAGCAAGAACCTGTTCCATCCAGTGCCTCCATGCCAGCCAGCTATGCCCACCCTGCACGTGGACAGGGCTCTCCTATGACATAGGGGCAGAGAGAGAGACACAGCGAAACACCAAGACCCATCCGCTCCCTTCCCCAACTTCCCCCAAAGCCTGAAGCACTGGTTGGCCAGGATTTACATCCAGACAGGCACACACGCATTCAGTGAAATGGTTTGAAAATCCTTTTGCCAATTCTTTGTGAACTCGTCTTTCTGGAAGGCTGGAGTGCAACCCAGGGGCTCCCCAAATGCTGTCGAGTAAAAGCAAAGTCATTTAGAAGGATGGTCCTGAGGCTTCTGCTCTCTGAGGTTTCTCCACCCCCCTCCTCTGGGGAGGGAGCAACTCAGATAGACAAAACGGCAGAGTCTGGTGTGGAGACACAAGGAGAGGAGAAGCAGCAGGTGCTTAAGGAACACCCACTCGCTCTCCAGGACAGGACAAAGTGACGTTAACTACGGGCACAACAGCTGAAGGTCCCCCCGAGTCTCCTCGACCTGGGTTCTGGGAGAAGCCCCGTAGGGCACCTTGGGCAGTGTCCCCAGCCACCACTCCTGCCACTGACTGTGGGCCCCTCAAGTCAGCCTGGTGTCCTGCTCATTTCTTCCTAAGATCTCTAAGTTATTGGAGAATTCTTTTTCTTTTAATTTACAAAATGATGCATGAGTGTGTGCTCACTTAAAAAAAAAAATAGCTATTGATGTTTTAATCTAATTCCGGATAAACCTTCAGAAGCTGACTCAAGGGTTTCTTAAATATTCCCAGGGATGGTTTTAGAGGCATGTCTTCTTTGAGGGATGACATATGATTCATAAAAAAGAGTGTTTAATAACCGGGAGTCTGGTTGGTATTTGATATCTTTGCGAGATTTGCTGCTGACAATTTAGTGATGGGGGTTCAGAGATATTGACCGGGGAGGGACCTATCATGATTTGTTGACATTTGGGAGGCTTGAGACTATGAGGCTGGCTTTGGATTCTGCACCATAATGCCTGCTCAGCCTCCACCATGCGGGATCCAGGGCCAGGTAAGACAAGTCCGTCCACCAAGCGCAGGGGTCTGGAAGTGAACCCTGGCTGCTGGATGTCTTAGCACCATTTTACATCTACTGTGCCCCTCTGGTCTCATCTCAGCAAACTTAGCGGCCTGCGTTTGCTTAGACCATCACAAAGAGATGGGAAGGTCGCCTGACACAGATAAACAGCCCCTGCGTCCCCAGGAGGGGACAGTGGCCAGGTCTGGCCCAAGCCTGTGCTTACCGGTTCCCATTAAACGTGGATTTGTACTCCCCGGCTGGGTGCAGCGTCTCGTCAGTGTACACGGGCACAGACGCCCGGACACACTCATGTGAACACTGGAGGGTCTCGTTATAGGCCGTGAATATGTCCAGGCTGCTGGGCACCCGGGCGTGCGTGAAGTCCGTCAGGTTCTGGCAGCTTTCCTCCTGATGGCTTGCCTTCCGCTGGTGGCTGTTCCTACGAGGGTTCCCGCTCTGGGCGCAGCTGGAGGAGACAGAAGTCAGGGTCGGGGTGGGGGTATGGGCAGACGCCGAGACCCACAAACATCTCCAGCGCTTACACTGTGGAACCTTTATCTCCAGGCATGAATTATACATCATTTAATATTAAATGGTAATTCCCAGCCTCTTCAGAAAGATCAACCACAATCAAGCAATCAGCTCTTTTTTTCAAAAAAATAAATAAATAAATAAAATTTGAGTTTTAAATGCGGCCATTTATTGCAGGGAGGATTAGAAGGTAAGGGGTTGACCTGTGCTTTTGGAGAGCGGAGGCCTGGTTTGGACAAAGGATGTCAGCTGGGCAGAGGCGCTGACTCAGCTTCCCCAGGAACACCTGGATGGGATGGAAACTGTGACGGGTGTCCACGGGGAAAGCCATGTGCACAGGTCGGGGTGGCCATCGTTCATTTGGAATGGACCATGCAATTATCTTTGGGGAGAGTTAAAACCGGGGAGCCCTTGTCCTCAGCCCCTCCTCTGCCCAGGCTCACAAGTTGGAAATGAAACTGGATCATCGGGATCTATGGAGAGAACTGTGTTTTGTGTGCCGTGAGTACCCACCTTAATTCCCTGTTCTTCTGGACCACAGAGGCTTCCAGACGCCGTGTATACCAGACACGGGGGTCCCACCCTTGTTGGCCAAGGGATTTGATGGAGAAGGTACGCAGGGACCCCTCCCAAGCCCCGGAGGGGCAAGTTCACAAGGATGGAAGGAAGCGCTATCCCCACAGAGGAGGGAAGAGAGGAGGAGACGGGGGGCACCTCATCAGGACACCAGTTCTCCTCCTTTCGCCCCGCTCATGCTCAGAGCCTTTGCGAAGTGAGGGGGCTCTGCAAGGGGCGGGAGTGTGAGCCCGTCTCCCCATAAATTGTGTTAACTCCCTGCCTTGTCTTCCCAATGAGAGAAATTCTGATTGCTGGTGGGGAAGATCCACCCATAAATGAAGGTAAGAAGATGGATGTGAAAGCCAGGGGACACCCCCAAGGTCATGGAACCACTCATCCACCACCCTGAGTTGTCCTTCCCAAAGGACTCTTTGAGGGTTTGCTGTAAACCCCAAAGTGTGGGCAAACCAAGAGGAAGCTTGCCGGCCTATTACAAAGTCACAAAGTCTGAGGTCTCCTTTGGGGGAGGGGCTTTCCCTCACCAAGATGGCCAGTGGGACTGGACCCGCTGAACATCCATGTGGTCCAGGGCTCCGGAGCCCCTTCTCTGGACAGCCAGCCTTGCCCAAGATGCCCTGTTGGGAGCTCACAGTTATCCTTGTCATCTGCCCCAGAAAATGCCCCGGGTCCTGGGACTGCCGGCCATCAGGAGCGTCAAGGCCTCGCTGGTCTGTTCTGGGGTGATGCCACTCCCCGCCCCACCCTCTCTAATCCTGGAGACCGGCTTTCTCTTGCATTTCCACGCATTTCTGTTACCTGGAGGCTCCAGGGCAGCTCCCTCCCATCAGCCTGTCTGACATCCTACCGCTGGTCAGCAGGGGGATGATTTGGGTGTGGGACTCTACGAGGGCCGTTCAGCTTCGATGTTAACAGGAGCCTCGTTGGTTGGAGGAGTGACTGCAGGCAGACAGGGGCCTGGGAGGCATGCGAGCAGCAGGGTTAGCCAGAAGCTCCCTGATTTTCCCAGGGGTGTAGCAGGTGTGTACACCCAGCCAAGGCCAACCTCAAAGTAGGCCAATTTCCAGGAGGAAATAGGCAAAGACAGGCCGCCTGGAGCAAAGCAGTAACCTAGTTCAGCAGACACAGAACGGCTGTGAGAAGAAGGCAGGAGAAAGAGACCAGGACAGCCCAGGACAGGGAGGGGGAGGCAGGAACTCCACCCAGGCTGCTGGTGGGAAATAGGAAAAACGCGCTGGGAGGGTGACATTCAAAGGGGCACTGGGATCCAAGGGATGCGCTTTGGGAGCAGGACACCTGCTGCCTGAGGAACTAAGTCAAGGAGGCCGGGCTCGTGTCCTGCAGAGAAAGCCACCAGAAAGGCAGTGTCAGGCAGCGACACCCTCACCAGCCAGCCAAGCTGCCCCGGGCAGAGGTGAGCGGGTTTAGCAGATCAGGAGCTGCATGCTGTGCTCCATCCCAGACAGAGAAACAATTCCCTGGGCTGTGAGCCGAGATCGCGTTTGAAAAGTAAGGACTTTTCTGTGCGTGCTTCCCCGGGGACCCCTACTGATCCCCGTTTCCAGGCCAGAAGGGCCGAGGATCCTTACCAGTTTTTTAAGACAAGAGTTGTAATCAGAGCAGCTATGACCATGATGAGGGAGACGGTGATGGTGATGATCTGATGGACCGCCAAACCTGGAAACAGAGAAAGGGGGGTGGGCAATGAAACCAGGGGCATGAGATGAAGGGGCCCAGGAAGGGGGGTGTGGCGACCTGTCCCATCAACCCGGCTCTGAATCCCGGCTCCCATCACGTGCACACACCCTGGCAGGGGGCCCACGTTGACAGGGCCTGCCAGATGCTGTGGGTACCAGGGCTGCTCTCACCTGGAGCCCGGGAAGGGAGGCCCCAGCCTGGCCTCTCTCAGTCCCTTAGCTATGACCTGGCCGCTGGGCAGCTGTGTCCTTTCTTGAACCTGCCAAGCCCTTCACCTGGCACAGGTGAGCGCTGTCACCCCTCCTTTCTCTCCTCCCGACCTGGGTGAGTTCTGCTCCTCAAGTCTGGGCACCAGGGCAGCTGGCCTGCAAGTGGGAGCAGGGTTTGGCCAGACCCAGGAGGAGCCAGGATGGCTCAGGATTTACTGGGAAGGTGAGGAAGAGGGACCTGTATGTTGACAGCCTTATAGACTCAGGCACTTGGATCACTGGGGAGCATCTTCCCCTTTCCAGAATACTTTCCAAGAAGTTCACTGCCACATGAGCTTCCAGGGAATAACAGATCCAGGCCCAGCAGCAGATGCTTCCCGAAGTCCCAGAAGAGGATCTGCAGTCTGGCCTCGTGGTTCCCATCTCCACTTGTGTGTGTATACGTGGTGGGGGGAGGGGGCAGGGGAAATGGCAGGACAGGGACAGCAGGACTGGCCACGCCAGCAGCAGCCAGAGGCCTGACCGAGAGCTGTCTGCAAACCCCACCCGAGGACCAGTGTAGCAGAGGACAGGAACTCTCTCCTCTGCCCCCCTCCTCCTGCATCATCTTTCATCAACCACAGATGCAGAGGGAGAGAGAAAAGACAGGCCGGTAACACCTCTGGTCCCCTCCCTGGCTAGGTTCCTGACAATGCATCTGTTACATCCTTTCTGGGACGTGGACACTAGGGCTGAATCTGCTGGTCAGTGAGGGACACTTGAAAGGTCCAGGGCTCTGGCCCCACCCTCTTCCCGTCAGCAAGAACCACACCTGAGGAGCTGGGGGCTAAAGGCTGTGAGGGGCTCTGCAGAGACCCCTGCAAATGGCAGCACCCTGCTCCCTGGGAGTGCTGACTCCCCATGTTCTTTCACCTCTGCCACTTGAGTGTCTGTCTCTCTCCACTCCTGACATCCATGTGCCGAGGCCTATTAATCACACTTGAGAACCCGGCGTGACCTGGGGTGAGAACACCGTGTGTGCATGGTCCAGTGTGGAGGGTTTCAGAGTGTAAGATTTTTCTGGCAGCCTCTCAAGGACACAGTCTCACAAACAGGTGTTACCTCTCTACCGAATATGATCCTCATGGGGGGAGTTGTTAATAAATGATTCAAAGTTGGCATGACCAGAAAACAAGCTTTCTCTTCCTGGCGGCCTCACTTCCAGGCGGCCTCTCTTCCAGGCTATTTCTGTTTGTCCCAAGGAATTCCCTTCCTGAGTCCTCAGGATAGGCACCACGCGGAAAACTGGAGAAAATTCATGAATGCCATGGGCCTCCCTTCAGTCTTTCTCTTATCCATTGATTCAAGAATAATTTACAGAGCACCTATTGCATGCCAGTCAGTGACAGTTTTGACTAACTCAGCCATGGTGTCCACCCTCAGGAACAGATTCTCTGGTGCCCATTTTTTAAAGTGGCAATGTTCACTGTTGGCTCTGGCCAGTGGCTTCCCATGTACCTGTACCCAATATGTGGCATGTACTATAAATCTCTGAGCCAGCTTGCTTTCCCTCTAGGACTGCCAAATCAGCTTGCCAGTGGGGCTGAAAGCTAGTTATGCCAATAGGGACCACCCTCAATCTCACCATGAAGTGCTCACCTGCCTCAGTAATCTCTATGTATTCACCAGCTTCCCTGAGACCCAACTCAGACTTTGTTGGCAGAGGGAGGTTGAAATGGATGTCCAGTTTAATGGACAACCAGGAAAGATGTCTGCTCAGTCTTCCCTCACCCTCCATCTACACAATCCTTCTGGTCCAGTCAAGAGATGGCCGTGCTGTCATGAAGAGTATGTGCTCATCCTGTGTCTGTGCTTCCTGTGATGAGAAGGAGGCTGATGATGGCGATGGTGATTATGATGGTAGTGATGTTGATGACGGCGGTGATGATTATTATGATGATGATAATGTTGACGGTGCTATTGCTGATGGTGATATTGATGATGGAGTTGGTGATAGTGGTGATGTTGAGAAAGTGGTGATGATGGTGGTGATGGTGATGGTGATGATGACAATGGTGATGGTGGTGTTGCTGATGGCGATAGTGATGATGGAAATGGTGATGGTGGTGATGATGATGGTGATATGATGCTGGTGATGGTGATGATGGTGGTAGTGATGATGGTGGTGATACTGACAGTGATAATGAAGGTGATCGTGATCATAATGATGTTGGTAGTGATGATGGTGATCACAAGTATGCTCAACAAGTATTAGCAATTGTCAGGTGTGTATTATCCCATTTATTCCTGGCAACAACCCTCAGAGGCACATACAATCATCATAAATTATGGAAGGGAAAATCATCTGGGCAAGTTTGTGTAAATTCCTGGGGTCATATAGAAAGTGCTGGTTCCAAAGCCCATACTAAGAGCAGTAGTACTGTATGATTTTTGAGCTCAGACTTTGTTCATCTCAGTTTTGGCTTTGATCTGGGGTCCTTGCATCTTCCAAGAGAGAGGCTGGCACCTCTACCCACTATATTCTTGAGGAGAATAATCTTCTAAATTATGGAGTCTGGTGCTTGAGCCTAACCACCCCTTCCATGGATAGATCTCTTAAGGAGTGCTCCAGGCTCATTCCAAAAGCCTCTCAGCCATCTTGGCAGGTCACACCCCAAAACTCCATGGCAAGAACTAAACCATTGTTTCTTGGGCTAAACATGCCATCTTCTAGGTCAGGACAATTCAACATCTATGGAGTGTAAACGAGCACACTGAATGGGAATGAGCCGACAGGAGTAGTAGGGATTTGTCCAACTTCAGGCCAAGCCCAGCTAGAGGCACTGAGAGTTCCCTTGGAAGAGCAGGGCACTCTGTGGTCCATGCCCTAATGTCTGCAGGGCCAGAGAAGGCCAAGGCCACCACCGGAGTTTTGACCTCACATCTTGTTACCCAGGGAATTCTTCTGTTGAGTTGAGTATTTGCAGTGACCAAAGTCCTTGGAAGGGAAGTGTTTCATGAACAGCTGTATCTTAGATGTTTAAGTCTCTCCCACTCCCTCTGTGGGTGAGGATGGGAAAGCATTGATTCTCTCCTTCTGGTGGATGAAAGAAACTGAGGCCCAGAGGGGAAGACAGTTGGCTCAAGGGACCCCCCTCACTGACGACTGCAAGAATAGAAGACCAGCCCTTTGCCTGAGGTTCTCATGAATCTTTGAGGCCCTTAAGAAAGAGCCAAATCTTCACCATCCTTATATCCACCCCTACACCTCACCACACACACACATAATGCCTGACACAGTACAACAGTAGCTGTGTGGCATATTATTAAATTGATGCCTGAAAAGTAGAAAAAAAAAAAAAAACTAGGGGAGGAGGGAGAAAGGTAATGACATAATTCCAATATCTGCCTTGTTCTGGAGGTCCTTCTCCTGCCTTCTGTGTGAAATTTCTCCATAGGACTTGCCAAGTTAAAATTTGGAAAAAAAATGATATGTAGGTTAATAACCAGCTAGGATCATCCGGGCAGAAATACAACAATAATATAACAGCTATGCTCTCTGGAAAGACTTCTCTATGCCTGTCTTCACAGCCGTGATCAATTTAATCCACTTCCCATCCTGCAGAGCCAGGACACAAGGCAATTCTCTACATTGGAGTTCCAGGGAAAAATCAAACATCGAACTCCAGATGAACAAATCTGTAACCACATTCTTGGTAATAAAACTGGTTAGAGGCAAACTCCTTACTGCTCCTCACGTACTTTTCTTGCAAAGCAAACAAACAGCCTTGTGCTGCCACGCCTGGCCCATGCGTTTTGGTGGGTCACTAGCCCCAGACATAAGGAATCGATGGCTACAAGAAGACCCCACAGACCCCACAGTCATGATGGTTGAACAAGGACTGGGTCTTCATGTGGTAAGAATGATATTTGTAGGAAGCAGGTTGGAAGACGGAAACCCCGTAAGGATGCCTCATCTTTTCCTCTCTTTGGGAGGTCGCTCCTAAGAAGATAATAGAACCACTCATGAGAAATTGGGTAGTGTTTCAAGCATCTGTCCTATCCTTCAGGTCTCTCCAAATGCCAGGAGTTGTTTCCCCATCTTTGTAAGTCCCTTAAGTTTGTGTGGATCCTGGGTAGGCAAACCTTGACATGAAGAGCCAGATAGTACATATTTTAGACTTTGTGGGTAGTATGGTTTCTGTTGCAACTTCTCAACCCTGCATAAGAGAAGCCATGGGTCATAGGCACACCAATATGCATAGCTGTGTGCCAATAACACTTTATTCACAAAAACAATGGCCAGATTTGGCTCATGAGCTATAGTTTGCAGACCCTGATTTAGGTGAATAGCTGAAGGTGGTGTGGCTGATCAATTAAATAGAAGTATAGAATCTATTTTGAATGCTTGGTGAAAGTCGGGACTCAAACTCCCAACTTTTGGTTCTGTAGAACCTTCCTGCTCTACAATCAAAGTTCTACAGTCTTCTGAGACCTTCACTGGCCACTGTCAAGGTAATTTCAAAGACAGCCAAGCCTCTGTCTTATCAAGTGGGTCCATAACAATGAGCAGTGGGCAGTTTCGCCCTACTGGGTATGTCCATGTGAAGCCAGCTTGAGAATAGATCGCTCTGTGTGATACTCAATAACAGGATTCTTGATTTTTTGGAGAGTGAAGATCAGTGAGAATCTTACCAGTTGAGCCCCTCTAATGGCCCTCAGAAATAATTCAGTTATGTGTCTATCTCAATTTTTCCATTAGGGTTGAAAAGAAACCTCATTTTGTAAAAGACAGTAAGGACCTACGGTATAGCACAGGGAACTCTACTCAATACTCTGTAATGACCTATATGGGAAAAGAATCTAAGAAAGAGTGGACATATGTATATGTATAACTGATTCACTTTGCTGTACAGCAGAAACTAACACAACATTGTAAATTAACTATGCTCCAAAAAAAAATTAATCAAAAAAAAAATGTTCAGATCATAGAATCCGTGCATTGAGAGAGACCTTACCCCACTGGTCTACAGACAGGGCTTTCCCTGCCACAAATGAGACTGTTCTTAAGAGGGCATCCTCCAAACTTCTGTTCTTCTTGAATAATTTCTCTCAACACTCACACCAGTTGTCCCCTCTGGTCAGGTCTTTGGTGCTCATTAAATAATGCAGAAAGGAACATCTGTGCCATAAACTTTACTGATCCTGGGCAAGGCCATCCTTGAACAGCCTCTGTGCCAGCTGTTGGGTGGGCTGTGATTGGGTTGACAAGGTGGTTACTTTAAGGGAACATGCACTCTAGACCCCTAAGAAAGGGGAAAGAGCAACCCACTTTCTCCTCTCCACCTTCCAAGGTCAATATTGAATTAATCTTCAAACTCTTTGCCATTCAGACATGGTTCCAGAGCACAGAGCAAGCTGTGTGGGGAGTCTCGCTTCCCTTTCCTGACAGGTGTGATTGTTCCTGCTAATTTAGGGGTTCTTTCTGCTCCTGGTAATTGCCACTGTATACTAATGTGCTAGGAATCAGCTGCCATGCAGATAATGAAAAATTATACCCAGAATAATGGATGACGACAGATGGATTACCAAGCACTGCATCAATCAATAGGGCTTTTATGGTTATATCTGTGGTGGTTTGTCGTAAGATCAGGCCCCGAAGATTGATGGGGAAATTGGTAATCCATCTCTGGGTCTGGATGAGTTTCTTACTAAATGGAGCAGAATTAACTGTCCATGTGAGGAACCAGCCCCTGCAGGACCTTCCCTCCAGTCCTGGAGGGGTGGCGTGGGCTCATCTTGTGGTAGGTACCCTCGGATGGAGGGAGGAACAAGGGCCTGGAATTGAGACAAAGAGATGGCATTTCTGGGTTTATAGTGGCTCATTTACAAAGCAGGGCTCTCGTGCACCTGAATTATGGAAGCAAAGACCCATTGACAAATGCATCCAAGAATGTCTGTCTCCAGGGGTTGGACAGGTGACAGTGAGTGCCCGCAATGCTGATTCCACTGCAAAGAGACCATTCATTTTCCACAAACACTGCAAAATGTTGACTGCACAGGACGTCTTTGACAAATGGTCTCTGGGAACATGGTGAAGCTCTCAGCATCCACGGTGGGACAGGCGAGAGGCCGGCCCCATTTTCTTGAGGAAGAGACACCCCAAGGATGAGGGGCTCTTTCTGAGGCAGTCGGCCACCTGGGGGGTTGGGGGCAGGCCACCTTCTAAAACCGGGGCGTTCACAGAAAAACAAGGACACCTGCTTGGTGGCGGGGTCACAAAGACACCATTTTCTGAGGGACCCTGAAGAGCCTTCCACGGCATGAGTGGTGGACATGCTTGAAGCCAAGACTCTGCTGAGACGATGTGTCCACCCTTTGGAAGTCCCTCCAGCCTAGGGCAGGACGTCAGTGGAAAGAACACAGGCTCACTCAGGAAACAGCTGTGCTGACACCTCAAGGAATCACCCCATAAGGACCTCAGAGCCAGGCTGTCACCATGGTCCTTGGCCAGAGATGTCTGAACATGTCAGAAGGCACAGGGGATGGGGGTGGTCCCACTGGCATCTAGTGGGTAGAGATCAAAGATGCCGGCAGACATCCTACAATGCACAGGATGGCCCCATAAGAAAGAAAGATCTGAACCCAAACGTCAAAGGTGCTGAGGCTGTCTTCTAACAGGAGAAATGTGTGAACAACAAGAAACGGGTGTCCACTCCTCTAACCCACATCACACCATCTGAACTGACTTCCCCGGACACCATCATTGAGGTAGCATGAGGTTGGTGGGTCAGACACATCCTGAGATGACACCCTCTGTGGCTGCTACGTGAGAAATATGGTACTTTCCCTGTTATGTCCCCTCTTCTCCCTCCAGCCCTACCCTCACTAATAGCAGAGATGGGGCTAAGGGCAGGGGTGCAGGACTGACTCATGGGCCGCAGAGCCAATCCATGCACTGAAGTGACTCTTGTTGGCAGTGGTGCCACCCATGGTTCTCAGTGAATTAGTTCACATGTAGCTCAGCACCACTGCGTGAAGTGGGCACAAAAATGCTCCCCGTTTCCACAGCAAGGTTGCACAGTGCAGCCTGGGAGGTCTCCAAGGCCACTCTCAGGTTCAATAGTTCCCTAGAAAGACCCACAGTATTGAACAAAGCTGTTATACTCCAGGTATGTTTTATTACAGTTAAAGGTTACAGGTTAAAGTCAGCAACGGGAAGAGTCCAGGCGAGACCAGGAGCTTCCAGTCATCCTGCCAGTGGAGGCATGGACAGCACTGATTCCTCCCAGTGACCATGGTGACAACGTGCATGGGGTATGACTGGCCAGTGAAGCTCCCCTGAGCCTGGCTGTCCAGATTCTTGGTTGGTGCTTGGTCACGTCCACATGGCTGACTTCCCACGTGGCTGGCCTTGGTTTCCAGCCCGTCCAGAGGTCGAGCTGACACAGTAGCCCAAGGGCCCCACCGTAAATCTCCTTATTAGCATAGACTATGTGCCCAGTCCAAGGTCCCAGGTAAACCAAGACCCTCTTATCAGGCAGGACATTCCAAGGGCTGAGAGGTGACCTCCCAGGAGGTGGGGTCAAGAAGTTTCCTTTGAGGGCTTCCCTGGTGGCTCAGTGGTTAAGAATCTGCCTGCTAATGCAGGGGACGTGGGTTCGAGCCCTGCTCTGGGAAGATCCCACATACCGTGGAGCAACTAAGCCCGTGTACCACAACTACTGAGCCTGCGCTCTAGAGCCCACGAGCCACAACTACTGAGCCCACATGCTGCATCTACTGAAGCCTGTGTTCTCTAGAGCCTGTGCTCGGCAACAAGAGAAGCCACCGCAAGGAGAAGCCCGTGCACTGCAACGAAGGGCAGCCTCCCCCCGCCAACCCCCCGCACACCTGCCGCAACTAGAGAAAGCCTGCGTGCAGCAATGAAGACTCAACACAGCCAAAAATAATAAATTAAAATAAATAAATTAAAAAAAAAAAAAAGAAATTTCCTTTGAGCAAGCTTAACCCTTTATGCACACACAGCCGAGACTCAGCAAACACAGGACTCGAACCCAAGCAGGCTTTCTTCGGGCCTGTGCTTTAGCTGCTCCCCTGCATAGCCCACTGGAGAACCGCTGTCCTTTCTCTGCATGCATTGGCCAGTGGCCGTGGAACCATGGTCCTGGGATGATGACATGCACTCTGCTGTCTACAGCCTCCAAAAGGGACTTGAAGTTGGATAACGTCCCCTGACATTAGGCTCAACTAACGCTGTCCCATCCCTGGGTTGGCCACATCTGGGGGCAAGTTCCTCAGCTGAGAACTTCCTTTGCTTCTGGAGACTTGAACTTGAGAACCCAGTGCTGCAGATGAGGAGACGGAGGGAGATTGGGGCCTAACACTGTCACACGGCAGCTAGATCCAGACCCCAGCGGATGCATCCAGCTACCTTCACTCTTCTCAGCACTATCTTCTCAGCCAAATCTCAGCTCTGTCCCTTCTCAACCCGAAGGGCAAGCTCTGCCCATTCAGACCTGGGATCTTAGGGAGGGTGGGATGCACGGCACAGAGAGCTTGGGAGACCCCACTCACAGGCAGCAGGGTTTGCTCCACGTTATGGGACTGAATTGTATCCCCCCACCCCAACTGCAGATGTTGAAGCCCTGATCCCCACTGCCCTAGAACATGACCTTGTTTGGAAATAGGGTCGTTGCAGCTGTAATTCCTTAAGATGTGGTCATGCTGGAGGAGGGTGGCCCCTAATCCAATATGACTGGCATCCTTGTCAGGGGAAATTTGGACACAGACACACACAGGGAGAAGACCGGAGTGATGCTGCCACAAGCCAAGGATCTACTGGAAGCCCGGAGAGAGCCCAGGACCGATGCTTCCCCAGCTCCTTCAGAGGGAGCACGGCCCTGCCAACACTGGCCTCAACTTCTGGCCTCCAGAACAGTGAGAGGCTAAACTGTGTTGTTTAAACACCCCCAGTTTGTGAGACAGCATCATGGGGGCCCCAGGAAGCTACTACACCTTCTGAACTTTGTGACACTCAGGCACGCCAGGGGGTCAGTTAGGGTCGGGAGGCCCAGAGCCTCCCCGCTACCTTTGTAAAATCACGATCCACCTCACAGCTGACTTCAGAGCCACAGTCTCTTTTTCTTTTTTTTGCCTCCCCCGCCCTACACCCTTCAGCCAGTTCCCTGACTGGGCCATCACAAGGGGAGGTGGCCGTGCACTCAGAGGCACGGTCTTAAACGCACTCTTCACCAGTCCCAAGACAGCCGACACCGGGACACGTGACTTGGTCTCTCTGTAGTGGATTGAACAGCGTCTCCCCAGAATCCACATCTGCCCAGACCCTCAGAATAAGACCTTATTTGGAAATCGGGTCTTTACAGATTGAATGAATTACTGAAGGATCTGGAGATGATGTTATCCTAGATCTAGGGCGGGCCCTCAAAGCAATGCCTGGTTATCCCTTATGAGGCACACAGGAGAACAGGACACAGAGAGAACAGGGAAGAAATCCACGTGAATATGGAAGCAGAGGTCAGAGGGATGCGGCCCTAAGCCGAGGAACTGCAGGCACCTAGAGCCTGGATCCTCTGGAGGGAGAGCGGCCCTGAAGACACCTTGACATTGGCTCCTGGTCTCCAGACCTTTGAGAACACATTTGTGTAACTTTACAACCCCAGCCTGTGCCCCAGGACACAGACACACTCGCTTTGCCTCAGTTTCCTCATCTGCACAAAGATCCTGGGGAAGGTTTATTCGGGGGATACAGGCAGTCATTAGCTGCTCTCTCCTTAAGGGCAGGCATCTTCCTTGTGCAATTGTGAGGCTGGTCCTGGACAGCCCTGCTTCTTCTCTCTCCCATGGCAACAAATTCCCTCTGGAGAAGGTGTTAAACGCAGATCCTGACTCAGCTGGCCTCCCACCGAAGGGGCTGAGATCCTGCGTTTCACCTGCTCCTGGGGCCACTGATGCCACATTCAGCGTAGCAAGGCCTTGGAGCAGAGGTCAGAAAACTGGGACACGTCCCACCCACTGCCTGACATTGTAAATAAAGTTTTATTGTCACAAGGCCACTTCCATTCATTTACATGTTGTCTAAGGCTGCCTTTGTGCTACAAAGGCAGAGTTGAGTGGTGTGGCCCAAAAGCCTAAAATATTTTCTGTGTAGCCCTTTATGGGAAAGTTTGGGACCCCTGCCCTAGGGGACAGCACCAGAATGCATGTGGCATGACTGGAGGGGTGCGTGGGCAGCTAGGGAGAGTGAGGGGTGACCTCTGTGACCCTGCCCACCCTTTTCTCATGTGCCTCTCCTACTGCATGACCACATGGGTCAGAGCGTAGAGCCATAGGGTCGCACCTTTCAGAAAGTGGCAAAGGCTCGAGAGGGTTTCTGAACAGGATTTAATGGCTGTGTACGTGGGTCACCCATGAAGCCAGGCCCCATCCATCTGGCTGCTCAGCTGGACTCCGATTCAGTGGGCAGCAGCAACCAGGATGCTGAAGGGGGCCCAAGAAATGTGCCCCCAGCCTGGAGTCCTGGCCACCCCGGACATGGGGGTCAGATCTGCTCATTAATGGCAGCATTGTTTCCAGCGAAAAGGCCAGTCCCCAAGGGAAATGCAAACCACGCAGAGGGGATGGAGTCCTAAACTTCCAGGCAGTGTGCACATCGGGGCATTTTAAGTGTGTCACCGTCCCCACCTTTCCCATGTTGTTTGCTGATCCCCCCGCCCCCCAGAACGTGCAGGCTCATATAGGTACACATGTGCACACGCACACAGGGCATGCACACTCACATGTGTTCGCATACACACGCGTGCGCGCGCACACACACAGACACACACACACACACACACACACACACGCTGAATTCATTGCTCATCCCATTGAAGAACAGAAGCAGCTGATATTCAGCTTTGAGCTCAGTAGCCAATATGGAAATGACCCATTTCCTTCGCTGAACTCCTAACAGCATTTGAATATTTCAACAAAGGATGGCAGGCTGGGGAGGGGCGTGGGGGGGGCAGCCGGTGGTATTGCCTGATGCTAAGGAGAG